>CAIGRF010396401.1:11138-29075 GCA_903798235.1 Fraxinus ornus | reverse complement strand
AAGTAGTAATTACATCTTAAGTATTTAAAACCACTCGAGACATGGTGCAAACTCAACCATCAAATACATGATGCCAAAGTCTCATCCTATGATGCTCAGACTCGGGTATGGGTATCGGGTGTCAAATCTTTTATTTTCTAAAATGTATGATACGGGGACATAACTAAAAGAAGTCCAAATTTCGGTCATCGTACATCTTTCACACTTAATTTTTTTTTTTTTTTCAAAAATTCACATGTAAAAAGTTAAATAATAATTAAGTGACAAATTATCAAAATATAGAACATGTCACTCAAAAGTAAAACCAACTAGAAATTATACTAAAAGTCTAAAACACCAAAAACAGCATAAATTTATATGACAAAAGCATAAAATTAAAATAAAAGTTAGAAACGAAAATTGTTAATTATAATAATTGTCATACCCACTTGAAAATTGAACGATCGGCCCCATATTTCATTCCATACACATGTTGTGTCGACATGAGTATGCTGGCAGGAATGCCAAGCCTGAGCATTATAGGTCTTATCCTACCCATGGCACCACTCCATAAGCCAAAACATAACATAACTAGACCACAAAGCACCAACCGACTCAAAATATGTAATCCTATGTTTTCAAATAATTTCTATCTAAGTTCTTATAAAAGAAAATTCCTACTCAAATTGACATTGGATGACATCTTACAAACACATTTCAAAATGGACACAATTTCATCAGACACGGTTATAGAGTTCCGTATAAAAATAGAAGGAAGCACAAGGATAAGGTACTCATGCATTTCCATAACCTCGATTATATGAGAATCTTACTCAAACACTATAAGGATATTAGGGACGAGTTTCCTTGACAATTTTAACCATTTGAATCAAGAATGCATGAGAACTTAAGAGCCCTCAAATAGTGAAACTGCAATATGAGTTTATTTCTTTAGGCAATTCACAAAGACATCACTTTCCAGTTTCTAATGTTGAAATCCTGAGATAATTGGGGCCCAAGATTAGGAATTATTGGAGTTGATTCATCTTTCACAGATAAATTATATTGTAATCTCTAGAGATTGTAGAAAATTATTTTCTTCCTTTTACTATAAGTAGATGTCTTGCGTAGTAAATTATATGTAAGAAAATATATAGTTTTCTCTTCATGGTATTAGAGCCGTGGAATATTTCCTAATCTAGCAAAATTATATCAGAAGCCACCGCCAACAGCAGAGGATCTACATACGACCTTTGACTTTCTCAATTGCGAGTCTGAAACTGCTTTTGCCATAGGTTCCGGAGCAAATTCATCTTTCCACCTAACAGTTGAAAAATTGAATGGGAAGAATTTCCATGAATGGGCTCAGTCGATCAAATTAATAATTGATGGAAAAGGGAAATTAGGTTACCTCAAAGGAGAAAAAAATACGATCAAAAAATTCCATGGTAATCACTTGGCTAGCAAACTCCATGAAACTATCCATCGGAAAGACATATCTTTTCCTACCAACGGCGAAGGACGTATGGAATGCAGTAAATGAAACATATTTAGATTCTGAAAATTCGTCCCAAATTTTTGAAATCAAGACCAAACTCTAGCAAACTAAATAAGGGGAATGAGAAGTAACTGAATACTACTTACAGATGACAGCTTTGTGGCAAGAACTCGAATTGAGCTTGGAGGAAGAGTGGTAATGCGCAGGAGATAGTGCTTTGTTCAAGAAAAAATNGCAAACTAAATAAGGGGAATGAGAAGTAACTGAATACTACTTAGAGATGACAGCTTTGTGGCAAGAACTCGACTTGAGCTTGGAGGAAGAGTGGTAATGCGCAGGAGATAGTGCTTTGTTCAAGAAAAAATTGAAAAACGAGAGGTAGTTTGAGTTCTGGCAAGGCTGCATCGAGAGCTTGACGCGGGAGTTATTTGCAAAGGTACAGTCCAAAGAAAACCGGCAGAAAATCATGTTGGAGGTTGTCTGTGGTTCTTCGGAATCGCCTGTAATCGGGATAGAGAGTTCGGCCTTATCATCCAAATGGTTTGGGTTTTCAAATATGGGCCAATAAGTGATGGGGCATGGGTCTCAAAAGGGCGACCTCAAAACTCTAATGCATTATTTAAAAATTCTGGTGTTGGATATGAAATTATGGGCCTTTATTCGAAAGGGGCGACAAATGGGTTGGACCCAAGACAACAAAAAGAACAACTTTGGTGTGAACACTGGACATAAAGAAGACGTGCTGAGATTTGCACGGAAAACTAGTAAATTGGAAACCAAGACAAAACAACTAAAGCCGTAGATACCAATCGTCTGTTGACTATCAAACGGGGAAATCAAAAGAGTCAAGTGGTGCTTTTAATGCCGAGTAGACAGAGCAACTCTACAAATTGTTCTCCAGTTTTCAACCATCAAGCCAAACCTCCACAAATAATCCGTCAAGTTCATTTGCTCACAGAATCTAGTACACCCTAGATCATTGATTCTGGAGCTTCTAATCACATGACAGACTCCTACTATCCATTTTCTTCATATTCCACATGTGCGGGTAATCTCAAAGTCAAAATTGTTGACGGTCCCCTATCGACTATTACGGGAAAAGGGAATATTCAAATTTCTGATTCTATCACTTTAGAATCAATCATTCATGTCCCAAATTTATCGTGCAATTTACTATCTATAAGCCAATTAACAAAAACTTCCAATTGCTCTGCTAAATTTTTTCCATCTCATTGTATATTTTAGGACCTATCATCGGAGAAGACGATTGACAGTGCTAAGGAAAGTGAAGGACTNTCTTTTCCTACCAATGGCGAAGGACGTATGCAATGCAGTAAATGAAACATATTTAGATTCTGAAAATTCGTCCCAAATTTTTGAAATCAAGACCAAACTCTAGCAAACTAAATAAGGGGAATGAGAAGTAACTGAATACTACTTAGAGATGACAGCTTTGTGGCAAGAACTCGACTTGAGCTTGGAGGAAGAGTGGTAATGCGCAGGAGATAGTGCTTTGTTCAAGAAAAAATTGAAAAACGAGAGGTAGTTTGAGTTCTGGCAAGGCTGCATCGAGAGCTTGACGCGGGAGTTATTTGCAAAGGTACAGTCCAAAGAAAACCGGCAGAAAATCATGTTGGAGGTTGTCTGTGGTTCTTCGGAATCGCCTGTAATCGGGATAGAGAGTTCGGCCTTATCATCCAAATGGTTTGGGTTTTCAAATATGGGCCAATAAGTGATGGGGCATGGGTCTCAAAAGGGCGACCTCAAAACTCTAATGCATTATTTAAAAATTCTGGTGTTGGATATGAAATTATGGGCCTTTATTCGAAAGGGGCGACAAATGGGTTGGACCCAAGACAACAAAAAGAACAACTTTGGTGTGAACACTGGACATAAAGAAGACGTGCTGAGATTTGCACGGAAAACTAGTAAATTGGAAACCAAGACAAAACAACTAAAGCCGTAGATACCAATCGTCTGTTGACTATCAAACGGGGAAATCAAAAGAGTCAAGTGGTGCTTTTAATGCCGAGTAGACAGAGCAACTCTACAAATTGTTCTCCAGTTTTCAACCATCAAGCCAAACCTCCACAAATAATCCGTCAAGTTCACTTGCTCACAGAATCTAGTACACCCTAGATCATTGATTCTGGAGCTTCTAATCACATGACAGACTCCTACTATCCATTTTCTTCATATTCCACATGTGCGGGTAATCTCAAAAGTCAAAATTGTTGACGGTCCCCTATCGACTATTGCGGGAAAAGGGAATATTCAAATTTCTGATTCTATCACTTTAGAATCAATCATTCATGTCCCAAATTTATCGTGCAATTTACTATCTATAAGCCAATTAACAAAAACTTCCAATTGCTCTGCTAAATTTTTTCCATCTCATTGTATATTTTAGGACCTATCATCGGAGAAGACGATTGACAGTGCTAAGGAAAGTGAAGGACTCTATTACTTTGAAAAAGCTTATGTGAAGGACCTATTTGTCCTTAGAGATAGTGAAATTATATTATGACATTTTAGAGTGAGACGCCTTAACTTTCAATACATGAAACATGTACTCCCCTCTATTTTCTTGAATGGAAAGTCAGTTAATTTTCAATGTGAAATCTGTGAGTTTGCAAAACATCAGTGTACATCTTTTCCAAAATCTATATACAAACCATCAAAGTCATTTTCTATGATTCACAGTAATGTATGGGGCCCTCACGAGTCCTAAACCGTACCAACACAAAGAGGTTTGTTGCATTTATTGATGATCACACTCGAATATGTTGGGTATATTTATATTTACTAAAAGATAAATCCGATGTTCGTACCGTGTTTATCAACTTCCATTCTATGATTCAAACACCATTCCAAACACAAATTAAAATTTTACACACAGATAATGGCACTAAATATTTCGATCACATCTTGGGAGATTTTTTCCAAACACATAGGATAATTCATCAAAGCTACCGCGTCGACACTCCCCAACAAAATGAGATTGCCGAATGCAAAAATAGACATATCCTAGAGGTTGTTCGAGCCTTAATGTTCACGACAAACATGCCCAAAATGTTCAGAGGGGACGCTATCCTTACATTCATATATCTAACCAACCAGATGCCTAGTGCTCTAAATTTCGAAACACCTCCAAAAATTTCAAAATATTTCCCAACTTCTCATCTCACCTCTAATCTAGCCCTAAGAGTGTTTGGGTGCACTGCATTCATTCACGTTCACTCTCATTATATAAGTAAACTTGAACCCCAAGCTATTAAATGTATTCTGATCGTATATTCTCCTACACAAAAAGACTACAAATGTTATGACCCCTCCATGAAAAGGATCTTTGTAAGCTTTGATGTCACCTTCTTTAAAAATACTCCATACTTTAAACATCTCTCTTCAAGGGGAGAAGAGACTGAGGTCAACGAACCGATACATGAACAGTTCTTTGACCTCAGTCTCTCCCCTTTGGAACCTATCCTACCTACCCCACCATGACAAAAGGGAACTTGAATCTAGGAGTAGGTGTAGAAAAATAAAATGATAAGGAGTTACTAGATTATTCAAGAAAGCCAAAATCAAAGTAGATGGAGAATCTTACTTCTAAAGCACCAAGAGAGTCATAACCGATGGTAGCTCCACATCCTCATAAAATAATGGAGATACCTGATACTGACTTACCCATTGCTCTCAGAAAACAAACACGGTCATGTACTCTCCATTTTATTTCGAAATTCATGTCATATAATACTTTATCTATAGGTCCGTGCTTTTACAACTCACTTTGACAGTACAATTATCACAAGAACTATTCAGGAAGCCTTGGAGAGTCTGAATTGGAAAGAAGCGGTATTGGAAGAAATGCAAGCGTTGGATAAAAATGAAACTTGTGGAACCATGTCATATTTGCCATCAAAAGGTATCTTTGTGGTGCACGGCTCCATTTGCCCGTCTACTACACAATACATAACTCTCAATAAAGAAATCTTCGTCATCAAAACTAAAAGCAGTAAAATGGTTATTAACCGGAAATAATTGTAATGTTCACATCCAGTTTCCGACATTGAGTCAATTGTAATGGTATTCAGTATTCACATAAAGGTACGAAAGGGATGAAAAGAAGCATAGTGAACTATCAGATAATAATAATGAAATTATAGTTAGTCAGACATCAGGCACAATTACATAACAAATAGTATCATTCCAGGTTACCTGAATCAACCAAACAGCATTTTCACTATAAATTGCATTGTTTATGAACCAACTTGCTAGTTGATCCCATTCACTCTGTTTTCTTCCATAAATTGAAATCCTATACTCAGCCATCTGAAAGGAGCATAATGAAATTAGAATGTCAGGCAAATTACCATTGCAAATGAAGTACAACTATCAACAACATGACAAAATCTTTACATTTTATTATTTAGCAACATAGAAGCCTAATATACAAGGTACTGAGACAAAAACATATTAGTCGTTTCAGATCCTAAAGCGAGATCGCAATGGCAGGAAAAAAAGGACCACTTATGTTGTTTTCTATCAGGAGAGCTCCTTAGGTATTCGACTTGATTATAATAGGAAAAAAAAGTTTTACACAAATAATCTCATCGAGATACTTGAGCCTAGCGGCACAATAATTTCAATCAGACCAAAATTAGAAATGTCCAATGTTATATCATATGCTTCTTCCATCATGTAGCGGACATTTTGCATATGCTTCTTAGACTAAATTGACATGCACAAGGTTGAATTGATGAGGAATGTTTACTTCATTATACAGTAACGTTGTAGTCGACCGAAATCATTAAGCTAAATATCAGTATCTAAACAAAGACTACATTAGATGAATATTAAAAAGATAGTTGTAATCAAAAGGTTGGAGAATAAGTGTTCCAAATATTTCCCAAATACTGCGAGAACATACAAGTCCTTAGCAACTAATTGTCTCATACATAGGGTTGGACGTGGTCCGATTCAATGAATTTTTTGGTATTTAGTAACTGGAACCATCAGGTTCAAATTTAATTATGGAAGGTTCAGTTCTGTACCATAATTAAAAATTTTAAACATTTACAACAGCACTGCATTAATCAAACTAATGATATGTTCAATCTTAACTCATACAAAATAACGTAGTTAGGCAGAATGACTGCGAAAAACTTAGGTCACTCAATTTTGATTTCTTGAAATTTGAATTGCAAAGTTGTGCTAAGGTTGAAAACAGGAAAATAAGATTTTTGGCTCAATTAATTAGCTGACAAATGAAATAGGAAAAATGATACTTTTAGGTTCAATTAATTAGTTGGTAAATTTATTTTTAAAAAATTAAGTATTTTGGCTAATTTAATATAAAAATCTAGCAAGATTCGATTTTTCTATTTTTAGTCCAAAATCGAGAACCAAACCAAACTCGTCAGTTCTCAATTCTAATATCCATTCAGAGGACTAAAGGATATAGACTACCAGACATAGAATAATGTTCTTAGGGGAAGAAATGGAGCCTCTTCCTCAATATCCAATACTACCCAACCATAACCTAACAAGCTACCCACCACCCAACCACCACTTAATATGGTCGACGTCGACGTCGGCGACGGCAATAAGGCATTGCTGGAAAACCTCTCACTACCGGCCTCACGCCACATATCTTTGGCCAATCCGGCCAATACCCACGCACACAGGCAGCCCTAGCACCATCGCTCGAAACGGCGCAACAATCAGAAGCGAGACGCACTGGGTTGATGTGGGGGCTCCAGGAGCCAACAATCATGGTGATAAGATGGAAACAGTGGATCGATCTGGAATCCATACCCAGATACTCAAGATCCGACCATGTTTTCGGCAGACATGCCCGACAGGCGAACTATGCAAAACATTCCGCCACCTGGAGTCACGCGCAGCTCCGATGGCGAACCTGCCGTCGCGTGTAGTCCACGCTCCGCCGAAAAACCTGAAAATTCTGCACGCCGATCCCAGATTATCCAGCATGCCTGTTCTGCCATCAGATGTGCCGTTTATACACAATCAAAGGAAAAAGTGGCGGATGCATATGGTATGGTATTCAGTTGGAGATTAAGGTCTGGTGCACTTTGGATGATGAATATAGTAGATAAGTTGAGAGCAGCTAGGAAGTTGGAGAATTTTATCTCAAAGTTCAACGAGTCATCAAGAGCTTTTTTGGCACAATGTTGTGCGAGCAATCGTGGCAAGTGCTTGACGATAGCACAGTATGGAGAGAGGCGTTGGATGGGAGTAGTGATGGTGCCAAAGGTGCGAATGGAGAAGGATGGGCATCGTTTTTGCGGGTGTTTAAGGAAGTTGTTGATTCATTTGTCGCGGGAGATAAGGCTAAACGTCAAACAATGGATGAAAGATATCGGCAAGGGACAATTTATGCCGAAGTTACGGCAAACTTACAGACAGCGCATAAAGCTAATTAACGGGGGCTAGTGCGAAATAAAAGGATGTATAATGTGAGGGAAAATGACGGTCATCGTATGGTGTCTAAGCCTATGGAGACACATGCAAAGGGTTCACATGGATACGGATGAGAAAGCTTCGGGGTTCGCAGCAAATCGGAAGGTGATCCCTTGGTATAAGGAAGGGGAGCAAAAAATGGTGAACTTGGAGTCGACTACACTGGACGCGATGGACACGAATTCGTCGATAGATGGATTATTCACAGTTGAGCAAGAGACGACACGTGTATTGGTAGAGGGACCAACTTCGATAGTCCTGAAAAAGCACGATACGACAGTTATGGTTGGGAACACATATAACAGAATATAACCCTTTAGAGTGTTGTCGAGAAGAGGAAACAATGAAGGTGAATGCGATTGAAGCTGGACCCCAACTTTCTATTTAGGTCCTTCAAAAAATTCAGGATTTCAATAAGTTGGTTGACGTGTCTTGTGATGGATATGAAAATAGACTCATGCAATTATTCGAGGAACTGGAGGCTAGTAGAGGGCAGGAGTTGAGTACACAAGGTGGTAAAGCAAGAGGGGTGTTCGCGAACGTAAAGCGACTCAAATGGTCAGTAAATTATGATGTTAAGGGTGGCGAGTCAAGGAAAGGATTGATGGGGAGGGATGACGGAGCGTTAAAATGACCCAAAAACTTATTAGCTGGAATGTGAGGGGACTTTATGAGGTTGGGAAAATGTTAGGCATTCGAAATTTGTCAAGGGATGGAGGACGGACCTTGTTTGTTTTCAAGAAACTAAGTTGGAGTTCGTCTCGAAGGCTGTGGTTTGTAGCTTATGGGGGGGGGGACAACATGCAGGATATCAATTTTTGGGGGCATCGGGAGGCTTGTTAGTCATGTGGGACACTAGAGTTCTTGATATGGAGGATGTTAGTGTAGGGTCATACTCGATATCACTCTCGTTTAGAAATATTGGAGATAGATTCCATTGGATGTTTACAAGAGTTTATGGACCTAATTCTGATGTGAGTAGAGGGGCCATGTTGGATGAGTTGGTTGGTATGATGGCTTGGTGGAATCTCCCAACGTGCATTGTGGGTGATTTTAACGTAGTTCGATTTCCTACTGAAAGGTCAAGTGATGGGAGACTAACTGGGGCTATGGAGGAATTTTCAGATTTTATTGGGGAAAATATGTTGGTAGATATGCCTATGATTGGGGGAGACTTTACTTGGTCATCTAATCGAGACCAACCTGTTCTATCTCGTATAGACTGGTTCTTGATTAGTGGAGAGTCGGAGGCTAAGTACTCAGAGGAGATTGGGAATGGTCTACTCTGATCATTTCCCTATTTTGTTATTTGGGAATACTAGGGGTAGTGGAATAAGACCTTTTAGATTTGAGAAGATGTGGTTAAAAGTAGAAGGTTTTGGGGAGCAAGTACGGAATTGGTGGTCCTCTTATGATTTTCGGGGGTCTCCCGTTATGTGTTGGATCAGAAGTTGATGGCGTTAAAGAGGGATTTAAAGAGGTGGAACGAGTAGGTGGTGGGCAATGTGCGTAAGGTTCGATGTCTTTTAGACATAGAAGAGCTGGATAAGCTAGATGAGAGTCGAGGGTTGGATCGGGAGGAGGAGAGACGTGGAGCATTAAGGGAAGAGCTAGTGAGGTTGGTGGAGATGAAAGAGATTGCTTGGCGCTAGAAATCTAAGGTCACGTGGTTGAAAGAGGGGGACAAATGCACTAAGTTTTTCCATAGGGTCACCATGCTAACATGGACAACAATTCTGTCAGTGTTAAGAGTTTTCTACTATTGCGGAGGAGGATGTCGGTTAGTTGGAGAGACCATTTGGGAATGATGAAATTAAGGAGGTAGTGTTTAGTATGAATGATGATAAAAATTCAGGGCAAGACGGTTTCTCGTTCTCATTTTATAAGGCGTGTTGAGAGGTGGTGCGACGGGATATTATTGACGTTTTTAATTATTTTTTTGAGCGTGGAAGGTTTCTGAGAAGTTCTAATGCAATATTTATTGTGTTGATCCTTAAGAAACCTGGAGCGACTGATATTAAGGATTTTCGCCCTATTATTAGCTTAGTTAGTGGGGGTGTACATGATTATAGCAAAAGTTTTGGTGAATAGACTCAAGGAGGTGTTAGGGAAAGTGGTGTCTAAGTTTTAGAATGCTTTCGTGAAAGGTCGACAGATTTTAGATTCTGTACTAATTGCGAATGAATGCATTGACTCAGGACTGTGCCTAGGGGTTCCAAGGATGTTATGCAAGCTTGATATTCAAAAGGCTTATGATCACGTGAACTAGGGGTTTCTTTTGTATATGCTTAGGCGATGTGGATTTGGGGATAAATGGTGTAAGTGGGTTCAGTTCTGTATCTCTACTATTGCATTCTCAGTTTGGGTCAACGGTACCCCTGAGTGTTATTTCGGAGCAGCAGAGGCTTGAGGCAAGGGGATCCATTATTTCCATTGCTGTTTATTTTTGTAATGGAGGCCCTCAGTAGGATGCTCGAGAAAGTGAGGCGGGAGAATTTGATAAAGGGATTTACGGTTGGTCAATTACAGGTGTCCCACTTGTTATTTGCAGATGACACTGATTTTATGTGATGCAGATGAGGAGCAATTTAGGAACTTACGTCGTTTGCTCCTATGCTTTGAAGCGGTGTCTGGATTGAAGGTAAATCTAGGGAAATATGAGATTATTCCAATTGGGAAATACTAATGTGGAGGAACTAGCTGTTATATTGGGTTGTAGGATTGTACAGCTGCCTATGTCATATTTAGGGCTCCCTTTAAGGGCGCGATTTAAAAGTATTAATATTTGGAATGCTATTGGGGAAAAGGTGGAGAGGAGGTTAGCGGGGTGGAATGGAAGCGTATGTATCTCTCGAAGGGAGGTCGTCTTACTCACGTTAAATTTACTTTATTTTTTTCACTGTTTCCTATTCTTGTTGCGGTGGCAAATAGATTAGAGAGGATTCAAAGTGATTTTCTTTGGGCAGGGTTTAGGAGAGGAGATGAAACTTCATTTGGTTAATTGGGGAGTTGTCTGTTCTCCAATGAGGATGGGGGCCTCGGATTGAGCCTTATTTTGTTCAACAAAGCTTTATTGGGAAAATAGTTGTGGGTTTGGAGTGGAGAGGAAGAGTTTCTGGAGAGAAATCATTGGGGTAAAGTATGGGGTGATGGAGGGGGGTGAGTTTGTAGAGGTATATTCGACGAGGATGGAGTGACCTTCAGAATAGATTGACTTTTGTGGTGTTGAATGGTAATAATATCATATTTTGGGATGATTGTTAGTGTGAAGATCTACCGCTAAAAGTGGGATTTCCTTCCTTACATCGCATTACTATGGTGTCTTTTGCTATGGTGAATGACGTATTAGCCATTCACAATGGAAGTTACAGGAGTTAATTATTTCAACGGTCACTGAACTTTACAAAGTGTCACATTTCACTAACAGAATGGAATTTTTCAGTTCGCTCTTATTTTAGATCATTTTTGGGACCTGTAGAGAGTTCATTCCCCTGTAAGATGGTGTGGCAATGTAAATTGCCTCTACGGGTGACATTTTTATTGTGGACGGTTGTAAGGAGACAAGCATTGACGATGGATAATCTTCGTAGAAAAGACTTTTTATGTAACGGAGTGGTGCTATATGGGTAGGAATGATGGGGAAACGCATAATCACTTGTTCATTCACTCCGACGATGTTTGTTGGCTGTGGAACAGTATTCTGGCTTCTCAACATATAGATTGAGTGTTGCCTAAACGTATAGAGCACGTGTTGCGGGTAAGGAGGAGAAAACTTCGTGATAAGGATAGCAAGCTTGTATGGAATCTTATTCCAAGATGCATTGTTTGGTGTGTAGAGAGAGGAAAAATCGATGTTTTGAAGACCAAACACGGATCACAGAGCAAATTAGAGAAATATTTTATGTGAGTTTGTATACTTGTTTTAATGCTGCAGCTAGTAATCCTATAGAGGGGCTACCTAACTTCATGTCTTTTCTTTCTTATTTAAATTGTTAATACACTTCCCGTGTATTCTTTTTTTTATTAATAAAATTACCTGATTACCTATAAAAAAAAATATCCATTCAGATATTTAACTTAAGAAGAACTGAATTGAACCACTCCGTTCGGGTTTGAGCCGAAAATTTTGTCTAGCCCTACTCGTACCTAAATTTAGAGAGTCAATATTTGGTTTTGGAACACTGATTACTTCATTTGCATATCTATTTATTATCAATATTTGCTCCCACATACCTGGTCTTGAAGCTTCTCAAGAGTAAATTTGAAAAGTCGTTCCCCTGATAGAGAATATTGATTTGAAATTTCCCTAGTCTGGACCGTGTATCAAGGCATTTTTTTCCCATTGTTTCAGTTGTGGTGGTTGTTGGGGTGAATATTAGCCAATTCAAGTTGTTAATAAGATAATACATTCCTAAACATAATATGTCAGTCCAATGTCAGGCCAATTAACATATTTCATTTTAAAGCAGTAACTCTCTAGAGCAGGAAGCCATATGCTCTCTCGTTGAGGATTAAATCGTTCAGATAGAGAACCAATTCGATAATAATATGAACGACAAACATCCGAAGGAATAAAGCTTAACCATATTTTTTTCAATTTTAGGATGCCATATATGTGGAGATTAACTTTTATATACAGATATAAGTTACCATCATTCATTTTCACAGTTCAACTTGGTGTAGAATACAAGAGAAATCTTCATCTTCTAGTACACGAAAAAAAGGTGATAATTTGTCAATTATCCATAGAGAATAAATATCTTCTCCTGCGAGACCAACCAAAGTTTCCAAAGAGGTATAAGCACCTGTGTAAAAGAAAACTTCATGCCTACAAAGCTTTAAGGATTGAGGGTGTGTTTGGTAGAAATTAAAATTGGATTAAAATTGAAAAACTAGGCGTTATTGTTGACTTTTATTAGACGAGTGAGACCGAATAACGGCCATTAAGGATTGAGGGTGTGTTTGGTAGAAATTAAAATCGGATTAAAATTGAAAAATTAGGCGTTATTGTTGACTTTTATTAGACGAGTGAGACCGAATAACGGCCATATTTTCAATTTTAATTGAATTTTAAGTTCTCCCAAACAAGCTCTGAACATCTATTTTGGCTAATATAGTTAGTTGGAGAGCTTTTGAATGTATAAAATAATTAGTAACATATAATGATTCCCAAAGAAACCAAAAATTGAGTGAAACTTCAAATATAGGAAAAGCCTAAAGGGATACAAGTCTCATAAAAACATGCAAAAATTGCAAGCACACCTGATATTTACTTGCTTCAAGATCTGACAGAACCTGCTTAGTTACTTCAGCTAGGAAACGTCCTAAAATAATAAAAAACTACAGTGAGAAAAAGATACATATTCTATGACCTAGTTGATAGGAAGATGAACTTGTGACAAATAAGTAAATGCACGTGATGCTAATAGGTCAGCAGAATACAAACAAGAAAAAAGCAATTGTATCATTTTGATTTCAAATTGCAAGTAGCCAAATTCTTGTTGAATGTTTTAGAAGCTTAATTCTCTTATTTCGTTGAAGTTGGGCTGCAAGTCTGCAACTATTCTCTAGCATAAAGCTATTAAATACATATGAAGGGAAAGCTTTGAAAGACCATCTAGGTGATAAATTCAATAACTACATAGAGCACACTTTAGCTGTTCATTTGAACAGAATCCTATTTCCCAATGTTAAGTAAATCAGTTGATGCTGCTAAAGAATTTCAAAATGAGAAATCTTAACTGAATTAGCAAGCATCATGCAGTTCTCCCTCCCAGAAAATTCATCCAAGCTAAGCAAGCAAATAAAAAATTATCCTTAATGTTTAGCAAAGCTTAAAAGTTACTTTTCTAGGAAGCAAGAAAAGATTTACTAGATTACAACTTACTTTCCAGAAAAATAACTTATGTTAGTCAAGAGGTAACTTTTAGTGGAACGGGCTGGACCAGAGGGGGTCTTGGAGTTTTTAGTTCGTGTTAGTAAATTTAATATGGTTTTACATAGTTCCTGATGTCATCAAGCACTCACTCTCTAGATAAGCAATTAAATGTCGGTGTGTGCGTGTTCCTTCCCTGTAAACAGACCTTGGATGAGGTTATCCTGCTTTAGAAAGATCTCTCGAAGCCTACTCTGTCCACAAGGATTATACTTGAGATTGAATTTGTCAAATCGGTGGAAGGTACTCTTATCAGCATGCACATCCAACAAATCCACGTTAAGATCATATCTGCAATAGAAATATTTACTAATATGCTCCTAAGAAGTATGAAAAACAGAGTGACCCTCAGAGAAAAATACAAAAACTGATAATCAGTGCAAACCCAGTTAAGTCTAAACTGTCAAAGACTTCTTTCAGCGTAAGATACTGCCCATCACGGTATATAACAACCTGCAGCATAATGAGGATCACATAATTCCATAAAATCCGTAAGACTTACTAAAAATACAGTTGTATCTGTAACCTAAAGGTATACGCTGCAATCGAAGAGAGTGGAAAGCTTTGAATAAAAGTATCATACTGAATACCTCGTCAGGTTCTTTTCTTAATTTTGACTTGATGAACTTGAGAAGATGCTTTTGCTTCATGCAAGCCGAATGATGGACATGAGTGTCGACTTTTCGAATATTGTAAAAATCACGATGGGGTGCGCTCTTTTGAGCCACAAACTCCCTATCTGCATTCACCAGCAAATGAAGGCGGAACTTCTGCATGGTATCACATATAAGTTATAACCGGACTATATAAATGAAGAGACAATAAACAACCACATGAAGGGGGCACAAAAGAACAGTACCTCCTCAAGAAATCGTAATCGGTTGTGGCATGCAGAACGAACATTTCCAATGGACATAACTTTCAGAAGATGATGCATATCAGTAAAAAATCTTGTTGAACTCGCAACGGGAAAAAGTTCTTCAGTGTCTAGAATTTGAAGAAAAAATCAATTTATCTATTCTTCGATGTTGTCATGAAAGAAAAAGATACATTGAAAATGGTAACGCATGTAATGCTACTGCTCCTTACAGCTTACCTTTTTCACTTGCATAAACGTGCACCACGCCGTCTTCCATTCTGAAATTGTGCTGCTTGCAGCTCATGTAAATGATATTAGATAAGATTTCCTACGAAAATATAAATGGCTTGATGACTTCTCTATGCAGTTGAATGAGAGAGGACAACTCACAGAAGATGCTTTAACAGGGACAAAGCGAAATGGATCATCAATGACGTTTGATTTGCTAGATTCTCCCACACTTTTAGTCCACGGTGCAACATTTTCCCTGAAAACATACTTTTCCCTCAAATCTAAACATTCACGAATCATCTTCAGGACTTCCTGTTCTTCAACATTCATTGAGTCTGAGTTCAAAATTTTTGACAATTATTAGACAGTGAAAATCGATTTACATATCATATCAGCAGCAGATGAGGAAAGCCCTTACAGATCAAATTCAAGGAATTCATTTTGAAGTTCTAATAATTAATGTTGCGGTGTCGATAGGAAACGCAAATAGAAGGTCGTCTATATGCCGTACAATTTATGATTTGAGTGGTAGAAGGCAAATGAAGAAAATTGTAGAATCAACAAATGTTAGACAAGCATATCCAGTAAAATTCAATAGGATCACGAAGGTAAGAATACCATGCAGTACAGTCGGCAGCGGCAAAATGTTATTGGCAAAAATGGGATTATTTCCCACAGTGCGCAGTGAAGTTGTATCTACCATTCTGACATCTTGACCTACATTAGGCTTTGCTTCTGTTCGTTGAATTTGAACATAATTATCACTTTCTGCTTTTATTGGAATGATTGGAGGAATTTGAATTGTTGATTTCATGTCCTGCGAAGTTACAGAATAGTAAATCCTAATGCGATTATTTTGAATAATATTTTCTGTATTGTTCAAAAGGACAATACATTAATGGCAGAAAGGACAATACATTAATGGCAGATAAGGTTGATAAATGAAAGACCAAAAAGAAAGAAAAGAAACTAAGAAAACCAATACGTATCTCTGAGCTTTCAAGTGGAAGACATTTATTTCATTTTCTCAAGTTGAGAAATACAATGGCATCAAAGCTCGAAATTTGATAGCTTAAAAATGAAAACCATGTGTGGTTCAGTCTCAAACGGAACCGGTGACATATATTGAATTGGACATCACATACCAAGACAATGTCATGTAGATGCAGATAGTACTTCGGGTTGATGATTCTTGATTTGATTATTAAGAAATGAAAAATAATTCCAAAGAGTTTTGAGTTCATTGAACAAGATGGTACAACATGCCGTATGAAACAAATGGCTTTCCAGGATAAAGTTGTTAATTAATGAATCTGGGATATAGAAAGATAGTAACATGACGTTGAATTAGATAGATAATAGCATAAGAAGCCTAGTAGAGGATGTATAAGGTATTAGGAGAGTTTAAGGGTATGAGACCACAAATAAGGATACATCGTGATGGCACAAGCAGGTTTATGTAGCAATTAAACCCAAAAGAGAATATCATAAAATTTTACCAAAATATAAAAACGAGGAAGCTTTAGAAAATTACAAGTAAGCAAGACAGGGAGCTAAGAATCAAAAAAAGAAAAGAACTAGCAGATCATTTTTACATTTTCGTAGGATGTAACACCATCATCTTCAGTTGCAAGCTCAGTCTCTTCCTCATCAGAATCTCCTGCACTCTCAAATGCATAACCTCCTGAGGCATGTGGGGTCACTAGCCTACCAGCTGATCCAACTCGCATTTTTGGATCACAACTGCTCATGTATGGATCTTCGCCTATAAAGAATAAATGAAACAAAACAAAGATTATTTGTACCAAGTATCTCCACGTTTTGTAACAGCCCATCAGAACTACAACCAAGACAAATTTCTAGTAGACCTTCAAAATTACAACTTTTAGTAAGATTAGCAAACCACCAAAACCACTCCATGCATTTCCAACCAATTCTATCGCAACTTGAATCATCTTATCATGTCCCTATTCTCGAAATTCATTATTTTTATTCTTTTCTTAGGTACATTCAACACATAAAGTGACACTTCTCATAGCCCAAAAGGCAACAGACGCCCATATATTATCCTCGTTAGATGAAACTTAATTAACTGCAATGCAATCGAGTATTCTATCATCACAATGCATATTAAAACTAGTTTCCAGTGGAGAATTAGCAAATAATTGAGATTTTTGAATAAGAAAAACGTACCATCCCTTCGATCAGTCCGAAGTGGTGGTAAATTAGACGGAATCAAATCAATTTCATCTAAAGAATCCTCATTACTCCACTCATTCTTTGTAACCATCACATTAGGCATCGAACACGACACTGTATAATTCCTCACCTCTTCCTCTTCCTTATTATCATGATCATTATAATCAAATGAATTTAATAATTTATTTTTACGCCTCCAGATATTTACGTTCATCTTTCGCTCCGCACAATCAGAATCCTCGGCATCAGAGTCGGAAACGTATTGGTGGCGGCGGAAGTTGAGGAGGCGATCGAGGACTTGGTCGACGCTGCGCTTGTGGAGGTAGAAGGCGGAGATTGCCATTACTGAAGCGCCGAACAACGCCGCAACCGCCAGCTGCGCCGGCGATACTGATGATGGAAATGGTTGTAGTGAGTCCATTTCCGAGCCAACTGTGGATGAGTCACTGAGCTTTATCAGGGTTTACGAATCGTCGGGCTTGCAGTTGCGCGGTATATATACATATGTGAACTTGGGGAGATTTTAGTAATTTCATGTTGCCCCATGGGTTATAGCCACATCTGTCAATTCGGGTAGTTCGGGTCGGGTCGATCCGCCAACATATGAGCCTGGTAACGACCCGCGTGAAAAAAAGTTCGTCCGTTATGGGTTTCGGGCCGATTCTGGGTTGGCCCACAATTTTGGACTACAATCCAGCCCGCACGCTAACCCAACCGGGTCTAGCCAATGCGGGTCACGGGTCGCGGTTTGTT
>CAIGRF010396395.1:38326-65319 GCA_903798235.1 Fraxinus ornus | reverse complement strand
TGTTGATGATTGCCTTGTTGATCGGAAGGTCATTGAGCGGTTATTGAAGATTTCGAGCTGCAAAGGTTTGGTGTTTTTGTTAATATTAATTCAGGGTTTTGATTTGGGTTTCTGATTTGTGGTTTTGGGTTGCTGAAAATAATGGAAAATTGAAATTGTGATTTGCAGTTACCGCTGTGGAAAGTGGGAGAAGGGCTCTGCAGTATCTGGGATTGGATGGAGAGAAAAGCTCTGTTGGATTTGATGTAAGTAAAAACTGGATTTTCCTGTAATAATTTATTGGTCAAAATATTCATGGGTTGTTGGGGGAATTGAAGAAGGTGAAGTTTTGGCACCATTTTCATTTTAAAATTTTGTGATCCAGAATCTAGTTTTCCATACAGTAATGGTGAAAAATGAATGGGTTTTTGCTTTATTATATATTATAAGATTCATTTAGGTTACCATTTGAGGCTATTCCGTTTTTTTTTTTTAATGAATTTAGGGATTGAAGGTGAATCTGATAATGACAGACTATTCAATGCCCGGGATGACAGGATATGAACTTCTCAAAAAGATAAAGGTTAGTGATGTTGGTATTTTCAATCCACAAAAGGAGTGTTTTAGATTCTTCCCCAGTACTTATCATAATATTTTGCCATTCTTGATTGATGATATTGAAAATGAGGTGTGTTGACGTTTTACTTGTCTACCTTTTCGACCAGAGCTCATCGAACTTACGGGAAATACCTGTGGTGATTATGTCATCCGAGAAAGTTTTGGCTCGTATTGATAGGTATATTCTCAATCTAATGCAGTGTTTGATTATTCGTTACAGAGGTATTCTTGGTAGATTAAGTATTATAAATGGTTTCACAGATATATAGGAAGTATTTCATCTGTTAATCAGAATATCAGATCTCACCTTTGAACTTAGATTTGTGATTGGTTCGTTTTGTTCTAGAATTCTGGATCGTGAACTTATATGATAGGCTCTGTTGGGTACTTATGAAATGAGAGTCGAGGTTCCATAGCCAGTATCGAAATCACAGATCATGTGAATCGCATATAACATAAAAAAGAAAAAAAGAAAACCGAGCCTTGTTCTCATTAAACTTGGGGTCAATTACATGAATCTATTCCGGCCACACTCTCTGGTTCATTGTTACATGGAAACCAGTAGTTCTTATATTAACTGTTATTGCATTACTTTTCAAAACTTCCGGATTTGATCACAACTTTATGTAATCAAAATTTGTTCCTCTATATATTTATGTTGAACATTGCAAAGAATCAGTAAAATTTTGCATTCAGAAAAATAAATTTTTCTGCACCACAAAGTCTCAAATCTCGTCCTTCTGACTAATTCTTAGGTGTTTGGAGGAAGGGGCTGAAGAATTCCTTGTGAAGCCAGTAAAGCTCTCAGACGTGAAGCGTCTGAGAGACATCATATTACAAGGGGACGAGAACGATGAAAAGAAAGGATCCCGAAAGAGAAAACTGCAAGATATGTCACCAACATCCTCTCTTGCTCGTGATCTCACTCCATTAAAATCTGCATCAGCAGCATCAAAACAGTCTCGTCTGAAGCGTCCAAGACTAAAGAATACGGATTAACTTGCCATAGTTTTAACCACGGCTCGGCTCGCGTTTTTGTTTCCTAGCCATACCTGATGAATTAGTGGTGATGAACCCTTCTGTTTCTGAGCTTAAAGCTTCAATTGCATATGCTAACTTGAAGACGCCATTTTGACACACAAAATATAGGGTCTGACACACTCGGTGAGAAATTGGTTGGAAATGATGTTCATAGTTACATTGTTGATGTATACCTGATTCATCTAGTTGATCTTGTGTTTTTTGTTTATATGGTTTTATCTGAGCAAATCTCCTAATTTACAGAATTAATGTTAATGATGTATTTTTATACTGAATTAATACAATTTACTTCATTTAATATAAATCCTTATTTTATTTATAATAAAAGTATTTCCACGAAGAGTTAATGACTTGATGCACTGTACTGTTAAAACCAAATCATACACACATTTTTTAACCATTATAGAAAGAGGTTAAACCGGTCATATATTTCATACATTTGTGTCATTTTATTATAGAAAAACCTTACATTTTTTAATCATCCGGTAAAGTAGCAAAATTCTTTTAACCATTAGTCTAGCAACATCGCCAGACTAACCCACCCTACTCAAACTCGACCAACTACCATGTATGATGTATGCATAAATGAACCAGAAATGGATAAACTGGCTAGTTTTAAACTCTTTAGTACCAAAAAAGTTCACTTTTCATTCTGGCCTTTTCTTGTGTAGAGGATTATCCTAAATGGCCATCCAACTTAGAGAAGTTGAAGTCTAAAATATAAAAGCTCTAGTCAGCAAGAAATACAGTGATCCTAAACATTCTAGCCTTTTTGTCAATCCATATGCAGCAAGGAATGGCAATTATTATCCATCTCTATTAGAATTTTCCTTGCTACCACCAAAACCCACAATTTTTCATGAGGAACGATTCACTGAAAGATGAAAGTAGACAAGTTGCCACTACAACCCCATATAGCTTCCAGTATAACTCCAGTGCAACAGAGCAATGTGAGAATGGTATGTATGTGCTTCTCTATTTAGCCCACACAAAGCAAAATATTTATAAAGACCAAAAATAGTCGAGTTAAAAGGTGGCGAGAGATCTATCCCAATCTATGTTCTACAAATTTCAAATGATGTGCCAGCATCTGAATAACTAAACAACACTCCACATGGACCTGTATCAAGGAACATTATATCTGAGAATCGAACAACAGTTGAATCAACAAAATTCAAGCAATCAGCTATATTTACAGTTTACAGTCATAACAACAAGAAGTTGTAAATCTTTTTCAACAAAATAGACAGCAACCTGCTACTTTTGAAGTTTAAAAAAACTTACTAGTATGACCTACTTATAACTTCAGACAAACATTCTTAAAGAATAATTCTTTAAGCATTTTTTGATTGGATGTTGAAATACTTCGGGAGGAGAAGGTGAATTTTTTATATTAAATATTTCCTTAGTACAAAAGTGAAATTTAAATTAAGAAATGATACAATAATAAGGAATAAAGATAAAAAAAAGCAGAATACTGTGAAGATCTTGAATACATATCCTCAGCAGCTAGCTTCTTGTTCCAATCTTCAATTGGTCATGGCATCTTATGCATAGACAGTGGTTTCTTTCACAATCTTTCTGTTTCCAGAGTTCCCACGCACAGGGTTACAGGTTACCCAACTATAGTTTGCTTCATAAGCATTACTCCACAATCTGAATGATGTTTTCACATATCCACTGGGAGACAATTAATACCTAACATTCCAAGTCAGCCAATGTCCAAAGACAAGCAACTATAGCGAGACAGCAAATCAGGCAGTGCCAAAGGTGGAATAATTAAAACCCCAAGAAAGACATTTAGTCTAATCAAAGTAATTGAGCATCCAAATTAATCTTTTTACGCTTTGTTCTGATAAGTTACTTAAAGCTACATAAAATATGACAACTATCACCTTCCCTTGTAGAAACAAAACTCAGAATCATGAATCAGCAATTTTGGATATTAACTCCATGGAAATTGCTGTACCTCTCAACTTTTCACAGTTTGCCTAATAAAGCTTTTGGTCCCAAGTCCATACCAACAAGAAGCAGAAGTATCAAGTCTTAGCTTGAATTGTCAAAACTTGTGTGTGTTACCGCCTAGTCTAAGAAAATGCACACCAGAAAAGGTAAAAGAGGGAGGCAAGCACTGGGAAATTTGATAGAAAGAAATCTCTAGATATAATTTTAATGATTTTCTTCACATTATTAGCTCATATTTCGTCATCACCACGAATTACACAAATGAAATTTAACAAGAAACGCTGAATTCCAACGAACCAAATTTAGTGTATTCAATTTCTATACCACCTTGTCTATTCACATAACTAGCCTTCCACATCAACATAAGCACCATAAAAAACATATGGAACAAATTCATAAGAAACTAGATTTACTCCCCTGTCCGTCAGAATCACATTTCTATAGCAACATCTAAGGCAGTGAAAAACAGTATCTAATGGTAAAAACACCCTAAGATGCACTGAGAAAAAGAGAATCCCAACAAACAAGTTCAAGGCAAACAAAGAATCTTCCTAAGCCCTCGATATCATGCTACAAGAACGAGCCAATTGAAACGTCAAGCTGCCTCCATCTAAAGTTGCCTCTCCCTCGACAGGTTCACAATCATACTGATTCCTACAGCCTGGACAGCGCCCATCCTCCTCAAGAATCCTCTTGTGACAGAAAAGGCAGAGCCGGAACCCACATGAACATGGGATAAATGTCGAGTCTGTGAAGTCCAAGTCCTCACAGCATATTGGACAAGATGTGGGGACTGGCCGAACAATCTTACATCCCCAAACAGAAGCTCCTCGACCAAAATGGCGCTCTGAATCTAAGGGGAAACTATGCTGCTTTGACAAACTAGGCAGGCCCCGAGGACGAAAAGCATCATCAGGGCGCCATGCCTGGTAATTTACCGGAGAACTATGTGTTGCAGCTCCCTCACTCTCTGGATTTGACTGTGTAATTTCAACTCTTGAATCTGACAGGTTTGATATTTCTGACCTAGAATCAGATTGGACAGCATTTACATGTTTCTCCAGAACCAGAGAATCTGATCCTGTCTCAGGGATATGATCTTTCTGCTTGTCATTGGTAGCGACCAAGGCATCGGCTACAGCCTCCCAATCATCCAAGCACCCATTATCATAATCATCCCCCTCATTGTCTTCACTCATGCTACCCGGAAAACATCCATTAATACTACCTATGCTGCTTTGGCTGCTGCATCTACCGCTCCCATTAAAATTGACTCCTGAATTGTCAATGCACAAGACACTGGTGTAGCTGCTGAGGCTGTTTGCAGGGGATGACTCCAAATCATTGTAATGATGCATTGACGATCCATCTCCATATTTCTCCTCCGCACTTGTCGGCTTTATTTGTAGCTTCTCAGTTGGTAGGCAGCCCCTTTCATTGTCCAAATGCACTGATGGCACACCACGTGTCCCTCCGTCACCACTCAAGTCCTCCTTATGGCTGCCATTATTCTTCACTACAAAAACTAAAAACCCCATCAACAAAAAAATTCCAAAGTTACTAATACAATTCCATACATGCATGCATAGATAAAAAAATAATAAGATCACAAAATACAATAAATTATAAAAACCTCAAGCACAACTGCATAAGAACATGCATAAATAAACATATACGCAAATGCATGTACAAAACAAACAGAGATCAGCAAGAAACCTTGAGATAGCCACTGGTCGCGGCGAGCATCAAGTTTGCACTGCTTCAATTTTGCAGACCGATTAACCTGAAATTATATAAAAAAAAATAATCCAAAATCAAAACAAGAACCATCAGCAACACTAAAAAATACTCGTACATAAACAAAAAGATTCGCCAAATTGCTGTCGAAATAATAAATTAAACTTGAAATTTAAAAAGGAATGAAATTCGTTCAGTCCAAATTGAAATCAGGAAATAAAACCGAAATTTGCTGAGATACAATGACAAGAAAAGTCCAAATTACATGCAGATAAATTGCGCGCATTAAACTGTCAAAATAATTAAAGAAACCTGAAATTAGAAACAAATAAAAATCACTCAATCAAATTGAAATAAAAAAATAAAGCCGAAATTCGCTCAAATGCATTCCACTTTCTCATTTTTTAAATAACAATCTTCAAATTCACATAGTGTGTAATTGAAAGAAAACCATCTAAATACATGCAAATACATGGAGTGAATTAATTTGCCAAAAAATAATAAAACAAAACAATTACCCTTTTTTTCTTGGCATAATCTTTGGTGTTAGATGAAGCCAAAGGCATTGAAGCGTTAGGGATCGAATCAGAAATCATGCTTAAGTGAACTCGGAAAAACCCTAACTTGATTAGAGATATATGTAGAGAGAAAGCAATAGACAAGATAGATAACGGAAACTCTTTCAATTCTTGTCGACTCCACTCGGACGGGGGTATATATTGGGATCGGGTGACAATATTGCCCTTAAGTTTCACATTATTTACTACGAGTACTGGGTGGGTGCGCTCAGAATCCTTAGATGTGTGCATTACATCCTTTGGAATAAAATGTTTGAATAATCACTAAACTTTAATATGATCACGAGTCACGACTTCAAATTGCCTCTCAATGGTCACTGAACTTTCGGCCATTCCACCACATCCAACGCTGACGTGGTGGATGAAAAATAACGTGGAAGGTGACAGCCGTTTAAAATGTCAACAACTCACAAAATTCATCTACCTCACCCAAAAAATGTCACACAAACACCGTTAAACCTGAAATACATCAATTGAAGCTTCCAATACTAAATGGGATGATTACACAGCATAACTACATGGGATGATTACCCAGCACAACAACATTAACACCAACTAAAGCTTCCATTGTCCAGAGATTGAATCTTTCACCAAAAGGCCTGGAAAACGTTGAAACTGAACAACGGGACCGCATACTTCGTAAAATAATAACGAAAATCATAAAACATTAGCAATGCCCACAAGCCTAGCTTGTACAATTTCAGCTTCATGTAAAGCATGCGTCTTTCTTCGTCGTACAGATTCTTCGATCCTAACAACCCAATGATTATAATCTTGTACCTCTCTTGCGGTTCATCATCTAACCAATCAAAATAATTACACGCATCCCTTCTCCCATAGAACCCGCAGCCGTGAAATCGTCCTCCAGGATTTCCTTCCGTCCAAGAAGTCTTAATCTTCGTTGCATAACCACGATAGCAGCACTTTTCGTCGACAAACTGGCCGAGTTCGATGACATGTCTTCCGTTCAGCAGAGTTGAAATTGTCGCGATTTAGGGGTTGTGGGGAAGGAGGCGGGAGTGATTTGGGGATTTTGGTGTTTGGAGAGTGTTTAATGGTGTTTGTGTGGCATTTTGTGTGTGAGGTGGATGAATTTTGTGAGTTGTCGACATTTTAAACGGTTGTCACCTTTCACGTATATTTTCCGTCCACCACGTCGGTGTCGATTGTAACGGACTTGGTGAGTGTTGGATGTGGTGGAAGAGCCAAAAGTTCAGTGACCATTGAGAGGCATTTGAAGTTCAGTGAGTAAGTCGTGACCATGTTAAAGTTCGGTGATTATTCAAACATTTTACTTCATCCTTAGTGCATTGAATGTACAGTAATTATTATAAATCCTCAGGTCAAATGGAAATTGTCCTTCGAGTACAAGATACATTGATCAAGTTTCGTGATTACCCACCCCTACTCAAAACCGAATATCGAAAATCGATCATATTCGAACAGTTCTTAATTCTTGAATCAGAATCGTGGATATCTGACTCTGAAATCGAATTTCTTATTTTTGTTGAAAAAAATATTTTTTACTATTATTTTATTCTGACTCAACGACTTGATGAGAGGCTAAGTAAACAAATGGGATGGAAAGAGAAGTAGGTTGTTTTCAATTTAATAAATTTATATTATTTTTAGTATTTATAAAATCTAGTATTTCCTTATCTTTTATTTGTAATGTTTGATTTGTTATTTGGTTATACAATTTGGTGTTCGTGCTCTGCTCATGGTTTTTTGTTTTAAATATTATGTATAGAATGGAACTCGAATAGGAACCGACAAGTGTGGTCCATGTTCTATTCAGTAATTGCAAATGAAAAAGGTTCGATATAGCCTATAGGTTCGAAAAATTCGAGAGGGGTGTCCTTGACCCTGTTCCATTTACCATTTAGAGTGAGAGTTGGACAGAGAAATTCGTATTCGTACTGGAAAATAAAAGAACGAACACATATATGCACTGTTGATCTTAATGAAATTGATGGTGAAGCTCACTATTTAGAGCGCGTTTGATTAGCGTATAAAGTATATTTTAGAAAAAAAATTATTTTCATAAAAATCTACTCCGCCAAAGAAAATATTTTCCTTAAAAATAAGGAAAATTAGACATATTTTAAAAGTTGGAAAATATTTTTTATAAAAAAAAATAGCAATCAAACATTTCAAAGTAGGAATCTGGATGAAAAATTGATATTTTTCATGAAAAATAAATGTAGTCAAACATACCCTTAATGTAATTGACATCGATCATATTGAAGTTTACTATTTAATGTATAATTGATATCGATAATATGGCGTGACATTTTTATGAAAGATTTATCTATTTGTACCAAATAGATTACCTAATGTTTTATATAATCAACACGTGGCGGCCCCCTATTATAAAACATTTGGTACACATAACATCTTCCTTTTATGAAATGATCTAATTAATGCATTCATGGTGATGGTGTGGAGTTTACATATTATTCTCAATAGCAATTTAAGCCCCCTGTTTGGTGCACATTTTGTAGTCAAGAATGTATTTTTTTTAATGTGACGAGGAATATGTAGTTAAAAAAGATGAAAAGTTATTGAAATGATTGAAAATATTATTTTATTGAAGAGTGTGTGGTTAAAAATGAGTAAAAGAATGAGAATGAAAAAAATAATGTAGTTCAAACATGTGTTTAAGTATCCAAAATTTATACTCAATAATTAGTCTTGGAGGGAGTTATAGTTAATATTATGAGTTGGTTTGGGTCGGTTTTTATTTTATTTTATAGTTGGGTTGAGTTTTGGGAGAAGAATGCGGGTCGGGTCGGGGGTTAATTCAAGAAAATCGATTTAACCCGATCCAACCCATTGATAAGACCTCCACTAATGCAATTAAAAAGAGAGTAGTATTTCTCTTGTCCTATTTGAAATTTGTTTGACAGGGACAAAAGAAATAAATTTGATTTCTTGGCTTCCAATCTAGCTGCCCAAAGATTGTATAAATACAATCTCATAGACAGTAGACCTATCGCATTGAACATTTCATTTTCAAGCTATATATTTCTACATATTTATTGAATTTTCCTCCACTACTTTTCTTAAGTTATGGGAATTTCCCTTTTCGTTTCGTTTTTGAGACATCCCTTCATGTCCTACTAGTAGGAATACGAGTCAATTCTCGTTGGACTGTGTAAAGTATTCGGGGGGTTTTTTTTTTTTAATCTATGATTATTCCAAGTTTATAATTTAACTTGTGATTATGCTATTAAGAAGTTGTAGTGGATTTTTGATTAATCTTTCTCGTTTTTTGTTAAGCTTTGATTTGAAAACAAATGCAGTTTTAATTACAAGTACAAGATGCCTCTATTTTCTTTCTTTAGCATTTTTTATTTATGCATTTCATGTGGTTGATTGGTTTTTATTGTCGAAATATACTTTTATGATTTTTAATGTCCAAACCGACCAACACAATCCAACCCGATCGAAACTTGATTATGTTGGGTAGGAACACATAAATGGGTTGGGTTGGTTTGATTTGATTTTTGATCAAACCGATTAAACCGATCATATTGAGTTGGATAAAAAATCGATCCAATCCAACTAATGCCCACTCCTAGTTAATATGAAACTCAAAAGTAGAATTATGGGATGTTAGTGATATTTTTAAAATAAGAGGTGGTATATATGAGATTGTCAAAAAGATAAAATATTAAAATGCACCTCTTTGATACCGTCTTTATTTTATTTGAAACTAACAACCCGTGAAAATCATTTATTGTCTAAAAAAAAAGTATTTTACATTTTCAACTAAACAAAGATTATCCAAAATTTGAAAATTTCCAACAATTATTGTGCTTTTAAACTTAATCCAAGTATCCTATCAATAATTAAGAATTTGATAATACTTTAGTAAATTGAAGTACAAAATTTAACATCGGAAGTGTTTTCAACTATTCGAAAAAAGAAAGGAAAAAGAATAATGTTATTCACACATTCATCAGCGAGTCGATTGTCACGCTGAATATATTTATTTGTTTTGAAATTATGCTAATATTTTTGTTTTTGTTAAAAGTAAAAATACATAGCTTGTTTGGAGAAAATTATAACAAAATTATTTGTACCGAATTTTTTTTACTGAAAATGTTACAAACTCTCACATGTACACGAGACTCGCGTGAATAAAAAACTCCAAAAAATGTGATCCCCATATCCTATTACGAGTTTACATGTAGCATTGCCCAAATTATAATGCATTGAATGACTAATGGATTAGATTATTTCTTATTTTAAAGAGAGAGAATATATTGAAACCAAACAACAATGTCCTCGCGTAGGGTTTAAGGATTTGGGAATTTGGCCGTTTAACAAACTTACGACAACGTCAACAGCAGAAAGAGGAGAAATGGCTGAACAACAATCTACTGCAAATGAGAAATTCGAAACCCCACCGGAGCCACCGCTGCCACCACCACTAGGGAAACAAGAGGAAGAAAAACCCAAAGTAAAAGAAGAGAAAGGTGCAGATAAGAAGGAGATGAAGCCATGGGAACAGCATTCGGCTGTGATAAACATCCCTCGATTTGATTACAACGCTCCCTCTGCTCTTCTCCAACATTCACACTCTGGATTCCTCATTACCTGCCCAATAAGCAAGTCATCAATCCCTATATACGTTTTTGTATTTTGTTGTTTTGCTTTTGGTTTAATCTGCTGGGTTCAAAATTTGATGCTAATTTGATAGAAAGGACAGAAGTGGATGTGGGTTCCGATGAACTTGTATTAATTTAACTCCTCTAAGTTATGTTAACTTAACATTGAGGAAAATAGAAACGAAATTCCATAAACGAAGAAAAGGGAACTAATTGATGCGTTATGATTTAGCTATATAAATGCACTACCCTTCAAGGTCTAGAATTTCAAATCTCTTACTGAAGAAAAGGGTATGTTTTTCTTATAAAATATAGTTTCATGTATTTAAGGATTACGATCTGATCCTTTCCACCATATTGTGTCATGAACATTGAAATTTTCCATTCGTCAAATATTAAAATTGCATTTTTTTTGTTATTCTAGTTGCAACTGCTGTCTGATGAAAAGTTTCATGTTGTCTCAGAGAGGGAGAAAAGTGCCACAAAAGAAGTCATGTCTATCTTTGAAAAGGTTTTTTTATTAAATTCTTCTTGATGTCATTTATGTTTGGTTTTGTCATATTAAATTTCTAGTTTGTAATACACTTCTATATCACAAAGTTGGAATATGACCTTACAATTCTAAGTGCTGTTTAGATTTTTCCTTCGTGTAATCAGAAACAGATTGAGCTATAGCACTCTATTTAAAAGGATAAGCTGCTGACCTATTAACATAGTAAACAACAATAGCATACATACTAAGTGTTATTACCGAAATTTGCGATTCTATATGGTATNAGTTCTGAGAGCTACATATACAGAGCACAGAGAACTTGACTCAATTGTTAACTCACTTAGAGACAATCATATAAACAATTTCGAGTTAATGTATGTTTTGCTTAATGGTATATTCTGAAAATTCTTTTGTTTAGGTTATGGAATTTTAGTTTAAGCTATTTTCTCTTTTTGCTCTGTCCAAAGTCACTTGAATGAATCTGTGCGCGTGTGTAATAGAAATAACCAATTTAGAGAATATGTCATGATTGGTTTTTATCATTTTAAGTATATAAAAACACTAACCCAAGACATATATTGATGAATCGTTGAGTTTCAGCAGAAAGCGGAGTGCCTCCAGATAGTATGAAACGAATACGACCACCCAAAATTGCTCGAATTTTTCTAAACACAAGAAAGTTCCATAGAAACCTCTCTAAGCCCCATGCTCCAAACCAACTTCCATTTATTGCAGACAGTCGACGGGAGTACGCCAAATCAAACAATGTTTTTGCTAGTCCACCTGTAGAATCTACCTGAAGTTTTTACAGTGTAGTTTTAATGTGTACTAGATCACCCTAAAATTTACACCCAAGGAAACAGAAGTAAATGGCATGTGTGTTGATTTAAGACCTTTTTGCGCACACCGTCTCGAACACGATCAAGAATTGCAGGGACAGCTGCCATCAGTGTGGGCCTTAACATTGAGTATGAACAGTATCGTTTTAATGCAATTAGATTCAAATTCTAACAATTCAGCTAAATAATTTAGTTTCGAGATCAAGATCAGATCTATATTCATCCAGCAAAAGAACAACAAATACAATTAACATATGTACATTTATGCTGGTAATTATGAATGAAAAAAGTGGACGAAAAGGAACCTTGACTATTTTACGGAGGTACTGAGGGAGGAAAGGTCCGGGTCGGGCCGCATGAGAGCTCGATCGAACTTTTGTTGCTGATGATGAAGTTGGCGCATCTGTAATTCTTCTTTCTTCTTCACCGATCGAAGCACAAACACACTCAGCCACCACAGGCAACCGAAACACCGCCAACACACCACCGCAACCACCCAAAAACCGTCAACACACCACCGTAAAACAAAAGAGACGGAAGGGGGAAGAAAGGGAAGGAGGGAGCCGAAACTCCCACCCACCGATGAGCTCGTTAGGGTTTGGGTCGATTAGAGAGAGGTTAGAGAGAGGGGAGAGAAGAGAGATCCAGCTTCCTGAGATCCAGCTTCCTGATTTTCTGAAACGTATTTGTTACTGTTAAATTTAAAGTTTGAAATTAACGTGTATTTTTCAATTTTTTGGGGGAAAGGAAGTAAAGAACCTAATTTCCCCAGAGTAGAATTATGGGATGTTGTGATATTTTTAAAATACGAGGCAGTATATATGAGATTGTCAAAAAAAAAAAAAAAACATAAAAATGCACCTCTTTGATACCGTCTTTATTTTATTTGTAACTAGCAACCCGTGAAAATCATTTATTGTCTAAAAAAAAAGTATTTTACATTTTCAACTAAACAAAGATTATCCAAAATTTGAAAATTTCCAACAATTATTGTGCTTTTAAACTTAATCCAAGTATCCTATCAATAATTAAGAATTTGATAATACTTTAGTAAATTGAAGTACAAAATTTAACATCGGAAGTGTTTTCAACTATTCAAAAAAAGAAAGGAAAAAGAATAATGTTATTCACATATTCATCAGCGAGTCGATTGTCACGTTGAATATATTTATTTCTTTTGAAATTATGCTAATAATTTTGTTTTTGTTAAAAGTAAAAATACATAGCCTGTATGGAAAAAATTATAAGAACAAAATTATTTGTACCGAATTTTTTTTACGGAAAATGTTACGAACTTTCACATGTGCGAGAGACCCGCGTGAATAAGAAACTCCAAAAAATGTGATGCCCACACCAGAGTAGGTAAAAGATTTACATGTAACATTGCCCAAACTATAATGCAGTGAATGACTAATGGATTAGATTATTTCTTATTTTAAAGAGAGAATATATTGAAACCAAACAACAATGTCCTCGCGTAGGGTTTAAGGATTTGGGAATTTGGCCGTTTAACAAACTTACGACAACGTCAACAGCAGAAAGAGGAGAAATGGCTGAACAACAATCTACTGCAAATGAGAAATTCGAAACCCCACCGGAGCCACCGCTGCCACCACCACTAGGGAAACAAGAGGAAGAAAAACCCAAAGTAAAAGAAGAGAAAGGTGCAGATAAGAAGGAGATGAAGCCATGGGAACAGCATTCGGCTGTGATAAACATCCCTCGATTTGATTACAACGCTCCCTCTGCTCTTCTCCAACATTCTCACTCTGGATTCCTCATTACCTGCCCAATAAGCAAGTCATCAATCCCTATATACGTTTTTGTATTTTGTTGTTTTGCTTTTGGTTTAATCTGCTGGGTTCAAAATTTGATGCTAATTTGATAGAAAGGACAGAAGTGGATGTGGGTTCCGATGAACTTGTATTAATTTAACTCCTCTAAGTTATGTTAACTTAACATTGAGGAAAATAGAAACGAAATTCCATAAACGAAGAAAAGGGAACTAATTGATGCGTTATGATTTAGCTATATAAATGCACTACCCTTCAAGGTCTAGAATTTCAAATCTCTTACTGAAGAAAAGGGTATGTTTTTCTTATAAAATATAGTTTCATGTATTTAAGGATTACGATCTGATCCTTTCCACCATATTGTGTCATGAACATTGAAATTTTCCATTTGTCAAATATTAAAATTGCATTTTTTTTGTTATTCTAGTTGCAACTGCTGTCTGATGAAAAGTTTCATGTTGTCTCAGAGAGGGAGAAAAGTGCCACAAAAGAAGTCATGTCTATCTTTGAAAAGGTTTTTTTATTAAATTCTTCTTGATGTCATTTATGTTTGGTTTTGTCATATTAAATTTCTAGTTTGTAATACACTTCTATATCACAAAGTTGGAATATGACCTTACAATTCTAAGTGCTGTTTAGATTTTTCCTTCGTGTAATCAGAAACAGATTGAGCTATAGCACTCTATTTAAAAGGATAAGCTGCTGACCTATTAACATAGTAAACAACAATAGCATACATACTAAGTGTTATTACCGAAATTTGCGATTCTATATGGTATAGACATTGAATTGTTTTAGAGATGATAACTTTGTTAGACGTCTTCTACGGCCTTCATGGCCTCCTCTGCTTGTCATTGCTTTAGATTATGAGAATTGAATTGCCTAGTCTGTTGACGGTGCGTATGATCACATTAATCAAAGTTTTGCTAGGATAACATAGAAGAGAATGTTTTTGACTCCCCAAGCTATCATATATTCCTGACCTTCTTTTCTTTTTATCTGATTTATCATCTTTTAATTCTCCATATAATATCTAGGTAGTAGGTTCAATGGCTTGTTCCCCCCTTGTGCTTTTTTTTTTTCTTTCTCGATTAATAAGATCAATATGGGTGCATGCCCTGTGTAACTCAAAATTTTGGTGGCTTCCCCGCTCTTCTTTCACCCATCCACACCCACAAGGAAAAAGAAGGGGCAAAAATGGCTATATCTGTTGGTAAATGGTACTTGTACATTTGGAAGGGATCAGGATAATATGTAACCTTACATCAATAAGTTTTTCTATTTCTGGATCAATTATGAGACTTCCTTTATAAAGATTAAATCAAAGTGTTATTGATTCACAATAAGCTTCATTTCAGTTTTCCATTTCGTTCAAACAGTCATCTCATGCTGCAGACTGAATTCATGTTTCATGTTAAATGATCGCATATAATATTGGTGCAAGTAAATGTGCAGTATCTTGGATCCCATGATAGCTACTCCGAGAGTATGAAAAAGTTAGATGTAGATGCTGCTGCTAAGAGAAGAAAAACATTTATGGGAGCCATAAAAGGGGAAAGCTTGAGTAGTTTGGAGAGTACACATGATGCTGATAGGTGTGGAGATTCTGGTAATGGTTCTGTAGGCAGTATATTTAGAATTTACTGTCCTCGTCCAAATACTTTCAGTAATTGGAACATATTCTTTATTGTTTTCTTGAAATAAGCCATTTGAATATGTCAATGGCAGGTAAGCTTCAAGAAAGTTCTGCTTCCCCTGTAGACTCAGATATATCTGTAGGTAAAGTTGAGGATCTTTCTCTTGTCAAGTTGACACGAAGTGGTTTACTTCTCTTTACATTTCGTAGAAATATATCTCCTCCTGTTGTGGATATCGTTGCAAACATCATTCAGTCTCTAGAATCTGGAAGTTCAAAGTCACCACTGTAAGTTGCTTAATTCTTTCTTTGCATTTGTTGTTTGTTCTTTTCCTAACCTTTGCAGTATTCTTTTATTTGAACATGTCTCTGATACATTATAGCTGTTTATCTTGGCGTACTTACATCTATTGCGAGTCATTTCTTTTTCTTTTTTTTTCCTTGTCATTTCCTTTGTTTACATTTTGTCGATTGCTACAATTTTCTGTAGTATATTTCTTCATGACAATAAATGCACTAGAAACCTAAAACTTAATCATGGTGGTCTGACTCAATAGTGCCCAATAGCTAATGATGTTTGTCATAAATCAAATGGATGGATTATAAAGCTTGAAGACAAAATTGAAATTGTAAAACTTGTAGACAAAAATTACATTGTTGTCCAAAAGAATATAGGCCTGTGAGTTTTATTTTTCAAGTCAATTTCTTATAGGGTATGCCCAGATAACATAATAAATGCTGCAAATTAAAGCTCAATATGCCCAAGTAAAATCTAACACTACCAGCAAAAATATCCTTGCTAATAAACATTTACTATTTGTTACCTAAAAGGGACAAAGTACTAGGTTATTTATTTCGAGCTGTACACTAAGATTTGCCCATTATTAATGTTTTTATTTTCCTTTCATGTCATATGTAAACTGCATAATTGGGTTTCAAGAACTTGCCAATAGAAAATAAATAGTTGTGTCATGATCCGAAAGTTCTGATAGTGCTGATTTAATGATTTCTTTCTCCTAAATTTGGGTTTATGAAAGATATAAAAGAAGAAAACGAAGAGCTTACATATTTTTTTTGGGGNGGGGGATAGTGATTGATTTTTGACGATGAGAAACAAAAAGAGTGATGCTCAATCAGGATAAAATATTTTTGGTTACTCTGTTGGGAACGTATTATCCCGATGGAGCACATGCATATTCGAAAAAAAAGAAAAGAAAAGAACACCTGCTGTGTTATTGGCCATGCCATTACTCTGTTGGGCAAGACACTACACTTTAATGCATCGAGGACTTTTCTATGGTTTTTGCCTTTTGTCTTCATTTATTTTGCTAGTTATGCTTGTTAATAGACTTAGTTAATGGGTTTAATATCTATATAATGAGTGTTTATAGTACATTAGTTGTAATATGCATCTCTTGTTTCTTCAAATTAAAGCCCTTGAGACCAGCCATATATACATGTACACGTACTTCTGTTTATTTACATGATCTGTTTATCTTGTAATATCAAGAACTCATTTGTCTATAATGAATACAAGTCTTCCTTGAAGTTTGTGCAATACTTGATATTTTTTATATGATTTGATAATAACTATAACTACGTTATGCTCTGATTCTTATCTTAATAAAGCATTTATTATCTGTTGCAGTTGGTGTCATCGTATCTTCCCAATACAAGCTACTTGTAGTTTAGATGAGAATGAAATTCGTAGTACTGTGTTGAAGCTTGTCAATCAGTTTGTAACAGATAAAAAGAATGAACTTGCACAACCTTTGAAGGTATGCTTTATTTTCACACTTCGTCAAGATTTCTTGTGATTTGTTTGTGTGTGGAGGCTGGTATGTGCATGGCGAAAAGGAAGAATGGGTGATTGGTCTTCATAAGAACTGGTAATACAACTGTAAATTAAAACCTTCGCATCAAGATTATGAAGCTCATAGCATCCATGAACTAATTTTACTGTGGTATGTGCATGAAGAAAAGGAAGAATGGGTGATTGTCTTCATAAGAACTGGTAATATAACTGTAATGGAAATCTTCGCGTCAAGATTATGAAGTTCATAGCATTCATGAACTAATGTTAGGTCGTTTTGTAAAATTTGTACTTCTATCGCCGTCTAATTTCTTTTGTCACTCCACTTAGGATTTTAAAGGATCTCGCTATAAGTTCTGGCAAAATATTCATCGAGTGAAACATCTAGTTGGTTAAGAAGAGACCAATTTTTCAATATCATTCATTCATTCTTTTTTTTTTTTTTTAATAAATTATGCAAAAGCATCGTATATTTAGTTTCCCTATGCTGCCCCAACTTTGTGTGGTAGATAATAGACCTATATAGAACTAATGACATTGTAGTTTGCAGTTGGGTATAACAGAAGAGGGATTGAGGAGACAAAGATGATGAAAACTACAAAAACAGATTCTTCGATTTCCAGTGCATTATCTATGTTAGACCGCAACAAGTGCTTTGCCGTTGTGGCCGCAGCAGTTAAAGATGCTGTTCCAGATTCAATTGTGGAACTGAAATGCCCCGAGGTAGAGACGAGTTTGGCGAATTAATAATCCCTTTTGTACTTTCCATTGTCCTGAACTCATAATTCCTTTGCAGTTTGCTGTGCTTCTTGAGGTATTGCCACTTTCCGGGATCCCTGGCAACTCTGCAGTGGTATCTGTATCTGTTCTTCCGAGAGCCCTAGTTAATACAAAACCCCGGCTCAGCATCAGGGCATTGGTATCAGATTCCAAGCAAAAGAATGGGAAGTGAACCAAATCATGATGCAATTCTGGAGTAGTATCTCTTCGAATGGACCAAATAACTATGCTTTTCCTGATTGGTGGTCAAGGCTGGGGCAGTTTTAGCCATCCTGGAGATCAATGAAATGAATCAAATGATGATTCAATGATAATTAGTGACGTAACATAACATAGTTAATTCTGTGTTAGAATAAAGTTTGAATTTTGTAATTTGGAATCTTTTGGTTCAGCATTCTGCAAGGTATACAGCCCATAGTGTTACCTTGTTATCAAGAACGAAGATTGTAGAAAAATTTCTAGTGGTATCCATGTTACATATGTGCACATGTTGCCTCACTAGCATGAGTTGGGCAACACTTTGATACCAAGGACATTAGCTCGAAAAATTGTGATATTATCAAGTCGTCGACTAAAATGTCCCACCTGCATTGCTTACCAGCAGTACCTGTACTTGCATAATTTCAAAAAAAAAAAAGATAAAGACGAGTCACCAGAAATGGAAATACAGGAAAAAGACAATAGCAACAATTTACATTCCACTTTGTAAAATGGAAATATCTCTTCAATAAAAATTTGAACCTCCCCAGCACAAGACATCTAAAGTTGGCAACAGTTAAAGGTACTAAGAAGTAAGACATTGAAAAACTACAAGCAATGGTAATGCTTTATGGGCTATATGCCTGTAAATTTTAAATATAGAGCTACAACTATCTCTTAAATTTCAATTGTCTGCTTCATGAATGGTCCCTCGCCTTCATGCCCAGATCCCTGAAAAGTTTATTGTTCACCTTTCCTCAAGTTCAGCATTCTTCATGGGAGGATGAAATAAAAATTTACAGCCACCACTTGTTCTCAGACAGAGACATAAGCTGTCAATATAAAAACATTTACATTAAGTCCATGAGAAGAAAAGCACATAAGTACGTTAAACATATCCTCCACCAAATGCCATTTAACATAAGCATTAACGATTCACTACTATAAAAGGAAACATGAACAATGAAAACAACTGGAATCTGTTGAGGTTCCAGCTGCAATTTGTGAACAGAAAATATTTTGCTGCTATTGATTGAAGAAAACTGAGAAATTACAGAAATGGAACAGAAACAATAGCCATTCAAGAGGGCTAAAACTCTCCTAAAAGTCTCTCTTCTACTCGCTCAATATTTTCCTACTCTATTGCCAGCTTCTACCTTTATTTATAGATCTCTTCTAACAGAATTCAGTTTCCCTCCCCATCCACTTGCAGAATATTCTGCTTCGGGCTCCTTCTAGAATAAGTGAGGTGGATTGGAGCCTATCAGAATCTTCACTGCGGATTTGCTTTAATTGCATCCAATCTTTTTTTTTTTCCCCTTTATTAGAGGGCCATACTACTGCACATAAAATTGAAGAATGTGTGTTTCCCCTCTCTCAGTGACAAGCCCACAACATAAATAAATAAATAAAGAAAGAAAGAAGGGCCCATTACAACACCTCATATCTGAAAGAAAATAAACACAACAGATAAACTGAGTTGATGAAGACACTGCTACTGCAATTTCATGCAGGAGACTGAATCCTCCACTAAGCTGGACACATCCTCCATGAAGCCAAAATTATCAACAATGTATTAATTAGCTCAGCAAATGTTAGTTACTGTACTCATTTTCCCAGTCCATAACATCATGAATCATGACAATTTATTGTTTCTCCGTAAGAGTGATCTATCATTCTGTTTTGAGTATGTAAACCACTTTCTAGATTTTTCGCTATCTTCTAAATGTTCTCTCCACAAGAGTTTTGATGCATATGACATGAAAAAGAAATCTGAATTCATATTCACAGTTTTTACTGTAGTTTCTCAATCAAATAAGTTGCCTCTAGCATTTCAATTTTGTAATTAGAATCAAGATGTGAATATCTACATTCCTAAAAGCACGAGGAGATCTCCCTAAAAGGCCTAGTTCTGCTTGCACTTGTGACCTCCATTAGTATGACTAACTTAAGTCCTTTCATCCTTATTTTCTTAAATGATAGAGTGAAATTCAACTCATGAGAACTATAGTATGTTCTTTTGCAATTTTGCGTTCTTACTTGAGCGATTTTGGTCAGAGAGAAAAATTGGATGGGACATAGAGATCAAAGTAATCTTGATGTAGAAATTTTGGTTGAGTTGAGGAAGACAAGGAAAGTAATGTACAAAATATATTTCACTCATATTGTGTAAATGTTGCATATTCGTAATGAATTTCATTCTGAAAGTGCCCGAAAAGAACTTTTTATCCTATTTCCCATTCATCACACACCAAACGAAGAGAGGGAAATTAGCTTTTTATTCCAAAAGGGATGGAAAATATGGTGGAAACAGTACTCAAACCTTTCTTTTCCACGCTTCCTCCTAAAGGAAACAACAAAAATTTCTGCTCAAGAGATGTGGGGTGAGGTCAATTGCAATTTTTTGTAAAATTTTCTACTCAAAAAATATTTAGCTGATATATTTCTTAACAAATTAGGATTTTCGCCATTACAATAGAGGATAAGGTTCTGTTGCATTTGGCTTTTACGGGGGATTAAATTGTCCATTTTTGGATTCCTAGAAATGCTAGGATTTAGGAGCCTGACTTTTAACACTTAGATTTTCCTATTTTCATTATGGGCTGGCTTTAATTGCTTTCAGCATCTATATTCTAGGCAGCAAATGTCACTTCTATATAGTAATGGTCAAAAATGTAAAGAAAAAACCTATTTATCCAAATAAATCTAAGTTAAAAATATTTGCAAGATCCAATAGCAACTAATATGGAAGCAATAGGTTGTTTTGTTTATTCTGAAACGAGCTTATACAGTTTGAAACAATATAGCACTAGATTGCAATTTCAAAGCCAAAATTGATATTAGTTTTTTTTTTTCTTATATTTAGTGTTGCATTCTGATATGGTATGCCAACATGAACTGAAACACAGTCATTGACCATATTTGGAGTGGAAATGGCAACCGACAACTATGCTAAGAAGCATGGACATGCACGGAAATGCGACACAGGCACGACTGGACACACTTCCCTTGACATTTCATTTCCTAGTCGGCTAGTCTCCACCCATGTATTTCCCCTCCCAACCATGCATTTCTGAGTCCTTTTTTTATGCATTTTCCTTCTTTCCTAGCCAGCGGACACTCTTCACACATTTCAGCTTTAGGTTTTTAGTTTTCATTCTTGCCTGGCAACCCACCCCCTTCTCCTCTTCCATAGTTACAGACCAGAACCCATCACGATTGTGCAAATTGATATTTCATTTCAGGTTAGTTTTTCCTTTTTATCTGTCATTTCTATTGGTTGGATTTGCCTTGTCGGTGCAAGGTCGGTGCCGTGTCGGCAACACACCTGTCTGTGTGTCTGCACGTGTTGGTTTTGTGTGTTCACATGTGTTGTTGTAGTGTGTTCGCACATGTTGGACGCCGATGCTCTAGCTCCGACAGCGTGTCGGTGCTGGAAGCAACAAAGTAAAATTTCAAGTTTAACAGATACAGAACAGACTGGCTAGGCTAGCAGCCTCACTGACCAAGAACCAAAAGAAGAATGGAATAAGGAATTTACGCATGCCAACATGCAACAAGTTTATCCAAGCAATAGTGATTATATAGCAAATGCATGCACAAACCAACATATACAAGGACAAGAACTTCCAACCTGACGTCTGACGAGCAACTTGTGCTAATGGAAGATCATCTTCAAATGAGTCTGTTTCCAAGCTTGGCTTCTGCAGATCTAGGTCATCATCACCATTTTGTTTATTCCCAGGTCTTTTCAAAGTATCAGTTTCAAGAGACACATTTACATCAGATTCACTTAAAGTCTGTCTCTTCCGCTTCCTCTGAAATGTGTATTTAATAACTCTTTCCCTTCTAGCTTGATCGGGAACCCCACTAGTAATATCAGATGATTTCGACTCTAAATCATTCACTAGTAAATTTTCAGCATCCAGTTTACAATAAGGGGTCCCTGAACTCTGTGCAGGTTCAGTTTTCTGTCTCAAAAGCAGTAAATTCTCAATCAATGCTTGATCCTGGCACATTCCCTCTTGAGCATTACAGTGTTCCACAAGAACTGCTTCCTTTTCAGAAGATTCTACGCACCCTGGTTCAATTCCTGGTTGAGGTTTTTGAGGGAACCATCTTGGAGGTATCTTGGAAGGATTCTCGCCAGTATTAGCATCAAATACCTGAATAGGTTTCAGTAGCGTATCAGATTGTTCCCCCCGTGGGGGCATTATAGATTTCCTTCCCCTAATAGCTCTTTTCCTTTTCGAAACAAAAGATTTAGAGCTGCTAAGCTTGACACCCGCTAATAAATTCGTCTCAAGATAACTTAAAGTTTTAGTCCCATGAGCTGGTTCTATAAAGGTGTCTTTACCCTCATGCTCTCTGACACTCGTATTCTTCACTTTATCATGTTTCCCAGAACGATAAGATTCCCTATCCAACAGATTCCTTTCACATGCACGAATTCTATGTGCACAAACCTTTCGGAACAATCCAGGCTCTTTATTTCTCAGTGTTATAGATGGCAAATCTGGACTCCCATTACATGAATTGTTTATACAAACTGTCTTGTTGTAGCACTTCTGAACCACCCCGTCTCTCTGGTAAGGATGTGAAATTCTAACATCAGAAGCTACAGAGGACTTATTCTGCAAATTTGGTTCAGGGAATTTAACAGATTGAGAAGAATAAATTCTATTTTTGTCTGGTAGTTCTCTCAGACAAGTATAATTAGGTTCGTCTACTAGCAGAATGTTTTTGTTTTTCACCCACTCCAGTTCAGCCTGCACTTCTCTCAACTCCTCTCTGAGATCTTTGACAATATCCTCTGCTTCCTGGAGCTGAGCTTCAACTTCTTCAATCTTCTTCTGCTGATCCAACGATGCTGCGTCTGCTTCCCTTACCTATAGTTTGGTCGTATTTCAACACATTAATTGAAAAGAAATATTAAAAGATAGATTAATATGTGTGTGTGGTGTATAAAGAGACTGAACGAAGTTCAAACTTTGCAATAAACATGTCTCCATACAAGGGGTGACAAACTAAATAAAAGGAAAGAAAATCTGCTTAGTTTTCACAAAATTTAGTGATTTATGAGGAACATGAAGAATAGGTACATAAGCTAATCACGACTCACGAGCTTCATCTGTAGAAGGGAAAAGTACAGGATTAAAATTGAAGCCCACATTTGTTATTCGCAATACTATGAAAACCGAAAACAAAAAAAATAAAATGAACCTACTTAAAAGAGCAATTAGGATCGAGAAGAATGGACGAGTTTTGCAAACATCTACCACATAGTTTGCAAGCTCAATTACTAAACATTTTCGGATATGTTACTTTCTTCTGACTTTTAAGTTAAAAAAGTTGCTTACTAGGAGTAACTCCTACTTTGCTGTCAAAATAAAAGTATTTTACTTATTTTGGATTTTGACCAATAAAAAAATTAATTGTTTTAAAACTTATTTATTTATTTGTAAGTAAACCTTTTCAACCTAACCAAACATGCTCCAACTTCATTTTTAGAAGTTCAAGATATTGTTGCTTCATGTCGAGAATTTCACAATCCATGTTAATGGGGGCCATAATTATATGTGTGGTGCAAGAGACGTGAATACTTCTTTAACAACTGACATTCTGCAATAGCATTTGGTTTATGGAAGTTCTCAAATTCAAGAACCTGAATTTATTTGAATGAATTATTCAAGCCTTTATTCAACGAGAAAAATGTAAATGATGACAATGGACCAAAGATGTTCATGGTGCTACTTACCACGATAAATGACATTAAAAATATCTACAGTAACTAATATAAAAATGTCATACATAACATATTATCAGACCATAACGTCTGGTTTTTGCACCAGATAAAGAGCAGAGTTATGTCTTAAAATTACTTCCTTAAGAAAACATCTGTTAGTGCTAAATTAAAGGGAAAAAAGCCGAGATTGACCTTATTATGGAATTACTAATAGCAGTTCCATTTGTATATTACATCTAGTAACAGCTCCGCAATATAAGCTTATTATTTCATAATATTTAATAGATGATAAGCAATTACGATCACCTAGAACACTATGGATAAGGATAAATGCAATGATTTGTTAAAATTTACTTCCACCACAGTCCCACAAAAGGAGGAGCTTGATAAATAACAGTCGAAATAACATACCAAAAAAACACGTGGTCCATGGAAATTGTGTCGTGGCATTTGGCAGTTTAATATGATTAGACATTAGTTAACCGTTATTTCCACCAAATAGTTCCCCAAAAGGTGGCGCTGGATGAATAACGGTCATATCAATATACAAAAAAGATATATTGAACATGTAAATTTGTAGCATTGTCATGCCATTTGGAAGTTTAATGTGATCGAGAGAAAGAAATGTGTAATGGAAGTACTTTTGGAGTCAAACGAACTATAAATATTTCTCGCCAAGTACATAACATGAATTCAAATCTTGTTACACTAAAGAAGAAATACCATAATTGGACATTTGAGTTGCCACCACTAAAGAATTATCAGTCAAGACTACAAAGAAAGTAAACAGATAACAAACTTTTGACATTCCTATCATGTTGTCATAGGCCGAGGCCATTCTATCAGCCTGTCAAGAGAACCAACAAAACAAAAGATACATACTTATCCCAATTTATGATTATTAACAAAGAACAAAAATCTGAGCAAACATTAGAATTCTTTTCATCTTAAACCAAACAAATGAATGCTAAAGAAAGTAAGACACAAAACAGAACCCACACCAAGAAACCAAAAACAAGCAACGACAATAGAAGAATGCAAATGGGTTACAATCACATTTCTCTTATACTCTCTTTCTTGTGTTCCTAATAGAAACAACTCATTCCAGAAAAGTAAAACAAGGAAAAGAGACAGAAATTTTGATTTCAAATTCATTTATTCACCTTTGAATCCATGATTTGTTTGAGGCGCATCAGCATTCGGAGCCCCTCCTCTTTTGCAACCCTCAGCTCATGCTGATACCGAGCTGCCTTACTCTCCGATGCCATAATCCTGGCTGCTGCTTCCTTTGTGGTGTTCAACATTATATCAGCATATGCCTTCTTCAATGCCGTCAATCTCTGCACTCCAACAGAAAAAAAAAATAAAAAGGTTGCATTCGGAAACTCGTGCGCATTTATATGTATCAACAAGAAACAACCAAGACAGTTTAGATTGAAGCAATGTTTAAAAAATATTGAAGTCCAGCCCCATTTTTAAGACTTGACCATTAAAAGCAGTAAATGAATAATTAAAAACAGGCCACCACCAAAGATACTATAAATCCTAAATTAAAATAAAAAGAGAACAAAATAGACCATCATCTTCTGAAAACCTCAATTTTTTGAGGAATTTCAAAACACCATAGATGCCCACATACAAAAATAATCAAGATAACGGGAAGAATCAAGAGTTAGAGATGTAAAGAAGACTGAAGAGAAAATCAAAATTTAAACTTTCTAACAAGAAAAAGAAGTGAGCGAATTTCAACAAAATCACAGACAAATAAAAACATACATTTCAAGAAAAACACAGAGAATCGAAGTGAAATTTCAAAATAAAGCTCAAAACAAGATAAAAAAAGCTCACCCTTTTTTTTTATCAGGATCGAACTTTAGAAGCAAAAAAGAAAAATGTAAACAAAAAGCCTATTAAGAAATCAGTTAGGTAGTTGGGGGGTTGTTCGAAAAATAACTGGTCGCTCCGCCGTAGAGACGATGGTTATAGGTGGCAGAATTCACCAAATGGGGTGGCAAAATTTACCTTGACTGCCTGCCTCCATTTATTGATTTCCTCCAAAACCAGAAGAAGTTAAGAAATTTCAACACAACCTCTGACGCACAAACAAAATAATACATTCACGAAAACACACAGAAATCGAAGTAAATGATGTAAATTAAGTTCAAACAATATCAAAATCAAACCCCATTTTCCCATCAAAATTGAACCTTCAGAAAGTATTATAAAAAAAGTGAAAAATGACTAAGGGAATCAGTTAAGTAGTTGGTGGGTGTTGGTTAAAATATTAAAGCAGCTGCACCGACGCATAGACGGTGGTAATAGGCGGCGGAATCCATCAAATGAGGTGGTGAAAATTTACCTCGACGGCCTCCATTTTATTAGTTTCCTCCAGAAACCGGAAGAGTTTGTTTTAAGGTTTTCGAACCGAAGAGTGTATTTCTGTTTTTCTTCCTTAAAACAGCTGTTTGTTACAAACCGAAACTCTTGTTTGGTTTATATTACTGACTTACCCCTGAATAAGAATGGAATTACGGGAATGCCACTACATATCACAATCGGGACGGTTTTGAGTTTTTGGGTTTCCGGCCGCGTTATCACATTGGCCCACCAACTAGATGACGTGTCGGCATAATATGATAACACGTGGTTCGATGCATGGAATGGCTTTTTTGGAGGGAAAAAGATACTCCATAGAGGGTTTTCCTGCCCCATAAGTTTTTGGGTAAATTTCAATCCCAGTCGCCAACCTTTCTCATTTAAGGCAATTTCATCCCCACTCTTTTTTACCATCATTCTCATCCCAACCTTTTCATTTATTCACCCATGTCGTCCATATTGACAATTTTCATCCGTCATACTGTTACTGTCACGTAAAAGGACAATTCTACCATTAAATTTTAAATAATAATTAAAAAAAATAAAACCCTTCAAGTAGAGTGATGGATAATTATGTAGTAGTTTGGAATCTCACTAAATGAATGATTAAAATTAATGTACGACTATAACCATTAAAGAGATTATAAAGTGTAATGTTATTTGTTGTCATAATGATAGATCTGTTAGGAATATTGGGTCTTACTTCACCTAATAAAATCGGCTTATTAGGGGAGGATTGCCGTCAGCTTATTAAGTGGATCATTTATATTTTTCCAAATAATGTG
>CAIGRF010396390.1:0-14502 GCA_903798235.1 Fraxinus ornus | reverse complement strand
ATTCCTCGAGGGATCGATATCTCGGACTCTAAAAGTCCACTTTATTACTTGTAAAGCGACTTGTACACTTGCAGTACATTTTCAAGCGAACAGTAGCCTCGATTACGGAGGAGATAGCTAGTCCGAGTACGGAAAAGGTGGCAGATGAGGAAAGAACACCAGTCGTGACAGGGGTAAGAAGTGTGTTGTTGACGTGCCGGAGCAGGTGGTCAACAAGATTGTCATCACTATACATCATTTCTTCCTTTTCATGGCTGAGGTGAAGAGGAAGACATTCATCAACGGACGTACCCCAATCTCTTTCGAGATGTGGACCATGCCAGTGGAAAGCATTCGAGACAGAGTGGTGAAGAATTTTGCAAGGTTAAGTATTTTATGATTTTGGTGAAGTATGCTATGCTAACTAATCAATGCTTCATTTCACAAATTTTCCCTTCTTTTTCAGAGCTAACCACATGATAGTTCAAATGATGATCTCGGACGCCTATAAGTGATTTCACGAGATCACGATTCTATGAGTTTGGCTCAACAACGATGTTAGTGTAATATCGCAATTGTTATTTTTTTGTATACATAATTTTTTGTTTATTAAATAAAATAACTCCCTCTATTTTTTATTGGAGTTTCCTGATATAGCACATCAACCGACTATTGACTTGTTGTGCAATCGAGCTCAAAGATATTGAGATCATTCGACATCTGGTCGAGTTATAATGAGCATCGAGTTCCTATGTATCGTTAGTATTGAGTACCAATCGTTCCAACTTATGGGTAATTAGTACACGATGTTCGAATATATGCTCAAGTGGGTCATGGGGATATGGCCGAGTGTCGGGGAAAAGTCATGGGCGGGTTGTACTCATATGTGCATTCCAATGATCGTGAATCATCACTGCTTTGTCGTGAAGATCATCTTTGCTGATTCCACCATATATGTGTACAACTCCGATTATTCCTTTCTGATATAGGGTCAGATCGTTCATTTAATAGCTAGAGGAACGATGGTGATTGTGTAGGATGGACTAGCCATCGTGCGAGACACGACGACGGCGGGACAGTCAAAATTGTGAGTACTTATAATTTTTTAATTTGAAAAATTAGTTTTTAGCTATACAATATCAAACTAATTCATTATTATTTATTTGCAGGGATGATTGTGATATGTTCGCAATAAAGTATATCGAATTTTTGAGTATAACACATATGGTTGATGAAATCAATCAATTCTGGATACAAAATTAGAGGAACAAGTTAGTGTGCAATTTGTATGAATTCAATTGTGATTCGTAAATATTGTATATTTAATTATTTATTTATTTGTGAAATAATTGTAAATATTGTAAAAAAATGTAAATATTGTATATTTAATTTTTTATTTATTTGTGAAATAATTATAAATATTGTAAAAAAAATGTAAATATTTATCAATAATCAGCGATTCCATTACACATCCGCCTAATTGTCATTTAAGAAAATCTGACTTGTACAAAATTGACAAGTATGCCATGTTGCTCTGCACCTATGCGGTAGAGAGAACTTTTTGATAGATGGTGTTCTTGTTGTATATGGACGTCTAGACCACGCGATTCAATTTCGGACGACAACAAATTATTAAGTGGGAGAATATAATCGAGAACTTTTCATTTAACTGCATTCGGTAGAGGAAATATAGTCTTAATGTATGCTACTTTCCAATAATCAGCTGTGCAATAAGAAGAATATAAGGTCCTTTTTCAATGCCTCTATACATAGCCACCGCGACTACATGCTCACATAGAAAACTCTCCAACTGAAATCGACTAAAAGTTCAGGTGTTATCAGTCAAGTCCACCATGTATGCCATATTACGTGCACATTTCACGAGAAGCGCAACTCACCTTGTGGTTCCACGTTCAACTTTCTCACCTCTCTATCCTTGAAGAACTTATCCTCCCGAGCCGAAGCTAACATGCTTGTGCAACTTTATGATTTCACATGTCGATTGTAAAACCACTACAATAGCTTGTTACGAATGCTCTGAATCATTGCAAAGATTGACGACCCTTGATCATTCTTGAATAATGCATTGAAATACTCAGTATTGTCAAATGTCATCANGAAAACTCTCCAACTGAAATCGACTAAAAGTTCAGGTGTTATCAGTCAAGTCCACCATGTATGCCATATTACGTGCACATTTCACGAAGAAGCACAACTCACCTTGTGGTTCCACGTTCAACTTTCTCACCTCTGTATCCTTGAAGAACTTATCCTCCTGAGCCGAAGCTAACACGCTTGTGCAACTCTATGATTTCACATGTCGATTGTAAAATCACTATAATAGCTTGTTACGAATGCTCTGAATCATTGCAAAGATTAACGACCCTTGATCATTCTTGAATAATGCATTGAAATACTCAGTATTGTTAAATGTCATCATGTTGTATCGACGTCCTGAAAAATGTGATCACACCCAATGTTTAATTCTCATTTTTGTTAGATACTCTCATGTCGGGAATGCTTTACTTCATATTTTCACCATGAATTTATTACACTATTCAATACTATAAGTTTCGACCGCTCTCTTGAACAATGAAACGATATATTTACCCTAATATTTATTCTTCAAGTTGCCTTATATATGATACATGCAATACCCATAATGTGCCTTGGGAAAAATTTCAGTGATACCATTTATTGTAGATGGTCCCCGATCAGTGACAAAGGCAAAGATCATCGACTTTCCCGATTACTTCCCTCAGCTTTGTGAAGAAACAACGTATCGACAGATCATTCTCGCTATCGACTATGTCAAATGCAAGATGGTAGCTAGCTTTCAGAGTTGTATCATTCGACTAAAATTAGGGATCACGTTGCATTTCGAAATCCTCGAATGTATTGTCCAAGAGGCATGAAGAAAACTTAAAACAATTCTCGCTCCCCGACTCAATAAAAAATACCAAGCCAAGATTAGTTGTACCCATGTTATGGCAATACATGACCAGTTTAGCATAGCTCTCCTCAACTGAATCCATTAAATCATCTAACAAGCATTCTTTGGCATTTAGTAGTTTATGACCACTCATTACTCTCGATGGACATTATTAATGATATCCGAAAGTCTGTAGATCGTTCGTGGGTCCTGATGCTTATGCATTATCTTTTGACCAATAAACCATGCTCGAGTTTGTCTGTGATCATTTCGACGAATTTTCACTTCGCAAGTATGTTCCCTTGTATACTTGTGAACTACAAATAACACATTCGTATCCATTTTCATCGCTTGTAAACGCTAACGGCAACTGTTGTCGATGTAGACAATTGTAAATAATGACTTGTTTAATTTCTTCATTTTGAACTCAAAATTGTATTTCAGTGTGATTCGGTGCGCAAGTTCCTACAAATCTTTCTTTGTTTCAAATAGTTGCTCAACGTACAAATCCTCGTCATCAATAACCACACACAAAGAATTAAATGACTGTCCACTCGATGTAGCCCTATGCTCTCGCCGCACTCATGTCTCTAATGGGATAAAACAATCAAATTCTCATTTGTAAATTCATTATCATTCTCGTTGTCGTAAACTACTGACGAAATTCTGTGTATAACAATAAGATCACGATGAGAAACAACTGTCTCGAGAATAACCATATCATCCTTACAAACTATCTCCACTCTGTCCCAAAAATCACTGGTATTGTGATCCTCTCCATCCGAATTTTTTGTTCACATTCATCGACATTTTTCCTCACTAAAGTCATGCAAAGAGGAGTTTTGTACATTTTGTTTAATTCAAATAGATAATTCATTTCAACACCAGAAGCAACTTTATAGGTGGAATCAGAATGGATGAATGCTCTTTAAATTGAAATTTCAATTCCATATCATATTGAGAGAGTTCGACTTTCAGCTTGTTTTGCAAATCATGGTACATTTCCGCATATGATGTGCTTTGAGTATTGAAAATTGGAATACCACCACGTATATCACTCGTCCATTTCCATACTCATCGATTTTTTTCATCCAATTCGAAATCACCAAAATAACAAATTGGGATTACAACGATATTTGTATGAAAAAAAAGAATTTTTAATTACAAAAAAAAAGGTCGAAAAATCAGTCCTATCACTGGGTAACAAGAGTTTTTTTTTAAAAGGCTTAACAGTCGGCTATTACGACCATGATATATACATGCAGATAATTTTTTTTCTTGTTTATACTTAAAAAAAAATTATGGATCTGTTAAAAAAATTTATCTACATGTTAAACTATGTCGAATAAGATTTATCGATTAAAATGTATACTAATTTAATAAAAACGACATTAAACATACATAAATATACTTACTGACTCGAAGTGATAGATGTAAAAAAAAAAAAAAAATTATTCAACGTTTGATCAATTTCTGAGATCTTGATGTTGAAGTAGATGAAAAATGTGAGATTTTTTATCTGTGTTGGAATAAACAGATAAGAAAAGTTAGCTGATTTTGAAATTTTAAGTGGGAAGTGTTTGGTTTTCACTTGTTAACTAAAATAGTAGTATTGTCTTTTAGATAAAATAATATTTTGTAATTTTATTGTTTACTAAATGGCATTATTGTCTTTTACTATTCAAAATGTTATTGTGGAAATATGTACTTGTTGAAAAGTAAAAAGATAAAATTAGGGAATTTGACCAAACTAATTTTAAAGTACCCTTTACCTGGTCCAATTGTTAGCCCAACAACTCCATAGCATCTGTTCCACTTGCTTCATTTATGTTAGTTCTGAGAAATGATGGAAGTGGCATTAGTTAAGTCTCGTTGAGTACTTTCTAAAAAGTTTTCTACTTTTCCAATAATATTTTTTCTTCGACGAGAAACAGTAACTTTTTATTTTTATTTTTTTAATTATAGTTGTAGGATAGCTTTGTTACTTTGCATATCAGTTTGTGAAATTCTTTTTATTTTCTATGAAACCCACGATCTATATGTGGTAGTCCGTTGCTAGTGGAAATAAATAAAGATAAACAAATAAATGGAGGCTTTCAATTCGAATACTGAGATTGAAACTGTAGGCCTAGAGGCCATTACTCGTGGTCCATTTATATAAGACGTCGATACAATTCAAATTCCTCGCACATATATTAAAAATGGATACACCATTATTCTATATAAATCAACTCAAAGTAAATTTAAAATGAAAAAAAGTTGATAATCAGCATTGGTAACTTCATGCAGCTGCAGTGATGCACTCAATCGCCTGTTTGCATATGCCAGTCATGGTTTCCTCAGGTCCATATACCTTAAACAGAACAAAAGTAGACAATGATGTTTATTTTCCTCGTATAAGTTGAGCAAGTTTTTTAAGGTTCGAACATGTATGAAAGTTATATAAGTGCGTACCTCGATGGGAATGCCAATTTCTTCACCAAGAGACCTCATTTTGGCGAGTCCCTTTTGGTAATTTGGCCCACCTCTTCGGACGTATAAATTCATTCTGGCAGCCTTAAGCTTCGACTCCTGTTATGAGAGAAGTCAAATAGGAGTTCTCAGCTTATGAAGAAGAACTGATATTTTAATGGCTTGTTTGGTAAGGCGTACAAATACATAGACATGAAGGTTCCATACCTTCTCCTTTAAAGCTCGGATAATTCCATTGAATGTAGCAGCTACATCAGTGAAGTTGGCAATTCCACCACCTATTACGAGGGCTCTCTTTTTGCCGTCGGGATCTGCAGTTGCACACTGTAAAATAATTCATGAGTCTACATTGGATTTCATCAAAGAAATAGTCTTAAGGAAGCTTATGTAGAAGAAAATTTGTATATCCCTAATGAATGAAACTATGACTTTGTTTTCCATATAAGATTGATAAAATAAGAAAAGAATTTAAGGCGTCTCATAATGCAGCAATATGATCCTTACATCGATCACAACTCGGGCATATTGCAAGACCTCCTCTTCATTGGGAGCACCGCTATATTCTGCATAGTTCCCGAGCTCAGAAGCATAGCCAAGATCTCCAACCTGGCCATGGAAGAAAACCCATGTTAAGCTAATGTCAACAATGGGGAGGAATAAGGAAGATTATGACATCTAAGTGCACGTTTGATAGGCAGTATTTTACTTATTTTTATTATTTAATATTGTCTAGTATTATCTAATCCATGTTACCAAACATGTCATAAGAGCATGAAAATGCCAAAGATACGTAACATACAGTATCTGCGTAGATAACGCTTGCACCTCCTCCAGCGACCATAGTCCAAATTCGTCCTTTAGGGTTCAAGACTGTGAATTTCAGAGATGCACTCGTCTGCAAGCAATGGTAAAATAAAACTCAATATGATTTGATGCGGATTTTAAACAGAGGGCTTGTAATTTTGTGAAATTTTAGGAAAAATGTTAGATATTACTATGAATATTAAAGTAGAAGAAAAGTGTATATAGTTCGGGGTGTTCTGAAATTCATATTTGCCGGTCATTGCAAGGACAGATTTCAAAATAAGTTACTTGTATTGACACTAAGGCGAGAGTTACTTTTTGATAAGTAACTTTCTTATGAGTAAGAAAAAAGAGTCATATATTTTTGACAAATAGGAAAAGTTTTTTTAAAATTTGAAACGGCTTTCTTACATAGGTCAATTGTATCGATACATACCTTCTCGTCCAGCCCATGAATAAAGCTTTCAGTGGAACTCATAACTCTTCCAAATGGCATTGGAAATTCGATACTTCCCCATCTGCAATATCAAGGCCACATAAGAAATTGTATGGTATAACAAACATGCACTAAACGAGCAACAATCAACAAAAAGGGGATCAAATTACTTTTTGAAGTTCTTAAATGCAGCAGTATCATCAAGCTCGCCTCTCATATCCAAAGGATAAGGCTTTCCCTCAACCAAGGTGAAAGGATTCATCTCAAGGAAAGTGAAGTCCAAATCTAAGACATAAAAAATCGATATCAAGGTCGTTGCCAAAATCCAAGAACTATTGTAACCTCAGAAATTTCTACGAGTGAAAATTTATGGTGAAACTCTCAAGCTTACCTAAAAATAAAGCATAGATTACTTTGATGAACTCCTCAATCACACCTTTGACCTGTATCATAGAGAAGAATATCAATATGGAACTTTAAAGTTTAAACAACAGCACTGAAATGTAAAGAATATTGTAGTCTATATGGCACTGAAGTTGATGTTTTAGTTTTGCTGCGGAAGTCAATGTTTGTCTCTGCAGTCTTCATAGATGATGTTTGGCTACGTTTAAGAAAAAATGAATTTACTTTTGAGCAACATTTTCTCTCCAAAAATGTTTAAATAACTGACACTTTTCCTACTTTGACAGTTGCAATTTTTGGAAATAGCTCTTACCTCATTATTTGATATTGATTGTTTGACTTTGACTTAGATTAAAATCATATTAAAATTTGGCCCAAACAGGCCCTAAGTAACTACTTACTTGGTCTCTTTTTGACGAGATAAAATTATTTATTTAAAACTCACTTATTTAATTAAATAAATTTACTTATACGTGAAAAATTTAAGCTAAGCCAAACATGCTCTAAACGATGAGCATGAGAAATGGACACTACTACGTTGAGTATTAATAGATGTACCTCCATGGGAAGGGTTGCCACAAGAGGAGCACATAGCTCTGATGTAAAAGATACACCAGTTGGCAAAAAGATAGTCTTAACCTGTATAGAAAAAAAAATGTCATCTGTTAGTGAGATTTAAGAGGGACATAGGTACAGAAAGAAAATTGTTATTAAGATTTAAGAGAGACGTGTGAAATAAATTCGAGGAAATAAGAAGATGCCTTTTGCAGGATTAGTTATATAGCAGGGTTTTGAGTACCTTGTCCCAGTTCTCTTCAATTTCAATTCCTCCACATTCTGAAAAGCTGATGCTACAACCGAGCCTCTCAGAGACAATATTGAGGTAGAACTCTTCATTATGGGGAACAAATGGTTCGACAATGAATGTTGTAATGGGACCTTTGCAGCCTCCCATCTCTACCTGTTATCTCAGAAATAAACACGCAGCTTAAAGAATAACTGAATACACGTCGAACCATGGTCCAAATTATATTTCATATATATTCTAATGCATGTATTTATATGAGGAAATATGTAGCAGTACCTCCTTGCCTAGTCGCTCTTTCACAAAAGCTGCAACCTGAGCCAAATTGAGGTTTAAGGCAACAAGACCACTTTTCCCACGTTTACCGAATAACATATCGGGTTTGACAACTAGTTTTGTCGATGAGAGCCATGGTTCTTTCTCTACTAGTTCATTGAAATCAGTCGACTCGGTAACCTAAACCACGATGAGGAGAAATATCACGTTATTGAACTTAAATTAAGATCTATTTACCAAATGCAAACAAATCATTTACAACAGCTAAAATCTAGTTCATTATGTTGTCTAGTTGTGTTTAATACTATGAGAAATCTGCAAGTAAAGATTTCATAGATGTGCAAGTAATTCTTACGAAAGATCCGTAGAGCCTAAGATGATGAGATTTAAGAATGTTCAATCGTACTAATTCTTTGCCTACCTAATCCCAACGAAATCATTTTTGTCAGAACAAAAACAAAATGTTAAAGAAGGGAATCAAAGACAGCCAACGAGGATGAGGATGATGATGATGAAAAACACAGATTTCGATCTGCCGGAGTACAGCACAAGCATACGAGTAGATGACAAACTCCTATCTAAGTTTTACCCAATACGGTGAAATTAAGATTCAGGCAACCAACCACAAGGCTTTTATTCTTTATTAATTCAGTAACCAATTCTCTATCTGTTCCTTTCTTCTCTACCAACATCAAACTTTCACATAACCAACAAAGATAATCTTTTAAAAATAACCCATGGTTAAAAAAAAAAAAAAAGCTAATTATTTAAGAGAATAACAGGGTCCAAGGAAACTCAAACCAGCCTTTTGTTATTTCTTTATTCCTTAACCAAATTTTCTTCTGTTCCTTTCTTCTCTACCAACATCAAACTTTCACTCAACCAACAAATTCTAGATCTTGTAAAAATAACCCATAATCACAAAAATAAGTTAATTGTTTGAAGAAAATAATGAAGTCCCCAATCTCAAACCAGCATTTCGATGTGACTAAAATTCAAACGAAGAGTCAATTTAACATGGAATCCCAAATCTTAATACTACGAACTAAATTATGAGAAATTGAAATTACTTGGGCAGATTTGATTTCCAATTCAGACCCAGAAAGCCTTTTGAAATGCTCTTTCAGCAACCTCTTGGAATCATACTCTCTGATCTTCTTCCTCGCCATTTCTTTTCAACCTGTACCCAGATCAATATCAATCAAGAACTTTGAAATTGAAATAATTTCAGATCTGTTAATCTTAATCCAATCATAATATAAAAAATATCCCAAAAAAAAAAAAAGACAGAATTTTGAGCTTTTTACTGTTTAAAGAAGACCCAAGAGAGGATTCAAGAATTTCAGGTAATGTGTAGATCCACACTATGAATCTTGCGATTCAGTTACCTGTATTTATAGGTAAGAAAATTCGGGTCAAAATTTTTGTGGAATTTGTAATAATATTATAATGGTTTCTTATTTGAGCGGGAACTAGTCTACACATGAGACACAGTACAACTACCTACCCACTTATTTGGACCGGCCAGTTGGTACCGCTGCAATTAATTCATATTTTTTATCGGTTCAAATACCGAACCTTAACTTGCACACTTTATTTGTTGGCTTTCTTTTCCTCCATACTCAAGGTATGACAAACGTTCACTTCACGACCCTTCTCATGACACCAATACGGGTAGTTACATAGGACGACTATCTGATTTTTGCTTTTAGACATTAGTATTTCTCACTTAATTTTCGACAAATGATATTTTTGTGACATTGACTAGAAATCTGTATTCTATATCAACAAAAATACCTTTAATAACTTGCAAATTTCATGTCACGCATATTTTGAAGGTATTGAAAAACGATGAAGCCTTTTATTCTTTTGTGATATGATAAGCTATAACTTTATTTGTTGCTACTATCCTTTATAAATTAGGTATTATTTAGAGGTATTGCACCTAATTGGAACGTTTTACGGTTGGTTAATGCCCCCATGGATGACAACGATAAAAATTAAGTCCCTATTTGGTACACATTATAATTTTCATTTTCATTATTCTACTCATTTTTAACCGAATATTTTTCAATAAAATAATATTTTCCATCACATTAATAATATTTTCTTCTTATTTAACCACACATTCTTCATCAATCTACAAAATCAGAATACATTATTCCAAAATAATGTATGTCATAAATGACATTCTTGTAAATATGTCATAGTCAAAGACTCATAGAGTGGAAAAACGATTTATAGGATTTCGTAACAAAGTCACTTTCTTTAAATTAATTAAATCTCAAATATTTTCTCAATCAACCTCTATGAAAAATACATGAAAAGTCTTTTCCTACTTATCTAAACTAATTAATGTTCTTTAAATGGCTTGAAATTACAATAGATGATGGATTTGAATCTTCCCACCAAACAATTGTTGCTTTAATTTATTTCAAAGTGGTTAGCTTTCAATTCGATCCCACTAAAATAAGGGAAAAAATCACAATTTAAAGTTATCTAAATGTTAAAATTGCATTTATTTGTGTTCGAATATTCATTTAAATTTTCTCTCTTTAAAATCGAATCAGAAGTTTTCTTTTCAAAACGAAATTCCAAAAAGGAAGTTTTCTTTTAAAATCTAAATTCCGAAGAGGAGTCATAATAAAAAAGATATAATTATGTTAAACGTGAAAGATTAATTAAAAATATCTCTGGCTGGCTGGCTGGCTGCTTTAAATAGTATACAAAATTAAGCATTAATTAAAAAATTGATTATTCCACAAGGTTGGGCAGCTTTGAAATGCAAGTCCAATAATTTGAAAGTTGACTTAACCCATACCAAACCCTAGTCAATACTGCACTGCTAGTATTTTTTTTTTTTTTTTTCCACTGATCGACTTACAACTTTCACATTCTTGTAAACAAATTTTTTTGGAACGAGTTTTTTTTTTTCCATTGGTCAGCCATCACTTGTGAACAGCTTTTATTTGACCTTTTGTTTTGCAATTTCCTTTTGTGCTATGTTACGACTATTGTTAGAAAGAAAATAAATCTTTACACGAAACAAAATCAGAAATAATGGTTAGCTTCTAAATTATGAAAACTTGTCATTAATGTTTGTTTGTTTTTGAATCGTGTTGATACACTTACAAAGTTGCACTAAACAAAGGGTTTGTTTAAATCCCATTTTTACAAAGAATGTATTGTAAAAGAGTAGAGAAAAATTTTGAATTTACGTTTAAAATTATTTTATAAAAAGAAAGTACAATTGAATATGGGATAATCATATTTATGTTAGAATTTGGGTGTTACCTGAATTCCTTGTTTGAAGTATTGAAGAATTTTAATTGAAGTGCACGTCAAGGAGAATTCGGTTTGGAATGCTATTTGAGTCCTATGTCAAGTTGAAATTCTATTTTGGAAGCCCATTGGGGAGTTGAAAATTGGTATTGAATTTTAAGAAGAGTTCGGGATGGAGAAAACAATTTGAGAACAAAAAAAATAAAATCGACAGAACGCCCAGTGCCGAAGCGCCATGGGAGCCTTGACGCCACATTGCCTGTTTCGATTTTTTAAGTTTTTCTCTCGTTTTTCATTTTAGACTCGATTTTTTGGCATCATACTTCATCAATAACTATATTAAGAGGGTAAGAATGTCCCCTAGATATTATATATAAATATTAGGCTCTTCTATATAATTTTATAAGTGTGAAAAAATAGATTACTAAAATTATATGATCCATTGTAGTTTTCTCTCTTCTCCGTTATTCTTGAGTCAATAAAATCTTTTAATTCATCTGTTATATTTCTTGTCTTTATTATTCTTTTGCTTAATCAAATACTTTATTATTGTATCACATAACTTCAACATCTCAATTCGACGGTTGATTTCATAACAAGTGGTATCAGAGTCTAGATTCAACAGTTTCGCAAGAGCGTAGGGTTTGATTTGTTCGAGATTTTTTGTTCGTGATGGCTTCCATAAAGTATGACATTCTGTTTTTGGATCGGAGTACTAAATTTTCGCTATAACAGTTTAAGATGCGTGCAGTACACACACAACTGGATTTGGATGATGCGTTGCTGGAAATTGACAAGATGCCCGCAACTTTGACCAAGGAGGAAAAATTACGGAATGATAAGAAGATAGTTTCTTACATTCATCTTCATATATCAATACTATTCTTCAGGACGTTTTGAAGGAGGTTTAAGCAGCAACCCTATAGTTGAACTTTGAGCAATTATGCATGACTAAAACTCTGACAATCAAGTTGAACCTTAAGCAGCATTTATACTCTCATCAAATGGCAGAATGAGGATCATGGGAAGATCACCGGCTGTATTTAAAGAGATCGTCGTTGATTCGAAAACTTTGGAAGTAGAGTATGATGAAGAAGATTTGGCTTTGATCCTATTGTGTTTGTTGCCCGCTTCGTTTTCTTCATTTAGAGACACGATCTTGTACACTCGTGATACTCTCACCATAGAGGAGGTTATGATACTTTATATTCAAAAGAGAAGATGAAGCATTTGCTTTCTGAGGTCATAAACAGAGAAGGCCTGTTGCTCATGGTGGTTCTAGAAGGGGGCATATCAAAGTCTAAGTTTAGTAATCAAATTTGTAACTACTGCAAGAAGAAGGGGTACATGAAAAATGATTGCTACAAATTGTAAAATAAAGAAAGTTGGCTACAAGTCGATATGTGAAGCAATCAGATACTACAGGCGAAGCAGACCTCGCGGAGAACATTGATGGAGATCTCTTGGCTATTTATGATGTCGAGTCTAAACTAGAGGAGGATTGGATTCTTGATTCAGCATATGTGTTTCATATGTGTCCTAATAAGGGCTTGTTTACTTCATATGAAATTGTTTCCAAACGTGTCGTGGTTATGGGAAACGTGCTTTGTCGGGTTGCTGGAGTTGGTACGTTCGGATTGAAACTTTTGGATGAAACAATTAGAACACTTGGTCACGTTCGACATATTCCATATTTGAAGAAGAATCTCATCTCGTTGTCTATCTTTAATTCAAAGGGTTATGAGGTTTTTGGTGGAGATGGAGTTTTGAAGGTTTGTAAAGGTGCCCATGTTGTATTGGAGGGACAGAAAATGTCTCAATTATACATTTTGCAAGGTCGTGCAGAATCTAGAATAGTCAATCAACGCAAGTTCAGTACCATGGTGGACACTGAGTTTGGTACAATACATTTAGGAGCTCGTAAATGGTCGGATTTGAAGAAAACTGCTCAGCGGAGTTCATGAGATATGGATAATACTGCTTTGCTACCATCACACGCTGTGCCATTTTATTCAATTGGTAGGGATGGACCCAGTGAAAAACGGTATGTGAATGCTAATTCTGTTGAGCATGCTTTCAACATAGTAGAATGTGTACAATCTAGTAAGAGGCCTTCTTTAAAAGCATTCGAGTTTGATTATGCTTTAGGGTGTGTTAAAATCCATTTTGGTAAATTATAAAATCATTATGATTTTTGGAAATCTGAAATAATTCTACAAGAGTAATACTTGGATTCATTGGAAGAGGTGGAGTATTGTGTTTTGTTGGAGAAATTAATTTTTGATTATTGTTGAAGAAACCAGTTCATTCCTTGGTGAAATTCGTGTCAAGGTGAAAATTGTTAGAATTTGGATGTGACCCGAATTCCTTGTTTGAAGTATTGAAGAATTCTAATTGAAGTGCACCTCAAGAAGAATTCAATTTGGAATGTTATTGGAGTCCTATGTCAAATTGAAATTATATTTTGGAAGTCCATTGAGAATTGAGAATTGGTATTGAACTTAAAAAAAGAGTTCGTGATGGAGAAAAAAAATTGGGAACAAAAAAAAAATTCGGCAGAACGCTTGGTGCTAGGGCGCTTGGAGGTGGACGCCGCGGTGCCGCCTTGCATGTTCTGATTTTTCGCGTTTTCTCTCCTTTTTCGTTTTGAACTTGATTCTTTTGCATCATACTTCATCAACAACTCTACTAAGAGGGTTTAGATGTCCCATACATATTCTCTATAAATATTAGGCCCTTCTATATAATTTTGTAAGTATGAGAAAATAAATTGCTAGAATTATAGGATTTATTATAATTTTCTCTCTTCTCCATTATTTTTGAGTCAGTAAAATCTCTTAATTCCTCTGCCATATTTCTTGTCTTTATTATTCTTTTGTTGGATCAAATACTTTATTATTGTGCCATATAATTTCAACATCTCAATCCAGTTGTTGGTTTCATAACAATTTATACCACAATTTTTATTATCAACATCATATTTTCAATTTAATAAAGGTCCCTACTTGGTATGATTCGGGATGCACCAGCAATTATCAAGAATCTGAAGCATGTTGGAGAGAGATTTGAGCCAAGTCCAAGACTTCAATGAGATGATAAAAGCTATACATTTAC
>CAIGRF010396353.1:0-10328 GCA_903798235.1 Fraxinus ornus | reverse complement strand
TAATTGCAACTGATAAGAATTCGGTAATAAGATGATACACAAAGATTTTAATAAGAATTTGGTAATAAGATGATACACAAAAATTCCCATGCGCACACGGTGCGCGTGGGAATTATTATTATTTTTTTTAATAAAGGTGAAAATGTTTTACAGCTTAAAATTAGTGAAAAGGTGCTAGATTCTATCGAATCCGACGTTATTGTTGTTAATTAATTCCGGGAAAAAAATAACCCATTCATGTTTTATCATTATCATACGAAGGAAACCATCGGCGAAGAATTCCAAAATAAAATCATCATTATTTTGTAGATGAATAATCACTAAAGTGCAATACACGTTTTACTCACTGGTATCCATAAAGAAGCCAACGGGGCATCCCATGTTTTATCAGAGCAGTCACTTGTGCATTTTCAGAATTCGGTAAACGTTCTTATTTTTATTTTTAATCGAATGAAATCGTGCCTTATTATTATTATTATTTTATTTTTTTAAAAAAAAAGGTTTAGGGGTTGATTGAAATAGAAGTTCACAAATTGGGGGTTGTTTTTGTATTATCGCAAAGAATTGGCCCCAAATAAGAAATTTACACCTTAGATCTCCAAACAAATAGCAACTTACCTTTTGATCCACCTGATCGATTTCCCAAATCACTTTCGCTTCACAACAGAAAACACTGGAGAAATCCATTTTCTGCACTGAATTTCCCTTAGGTATCGGGAAAAATGGCTAGCTCTCTGCAACGTCTGGCGAGCCACTCTCGTGTAGCCTACCGATTTACCATCACTCGATATTCGAGAGCATTCTCTACAGAAGACGCGTTGGTTGAAATTAAACCCGGCGAGGTCGGCTTGGTATCTGGTATTCCCGAAGAACACCTTCGCCGAAAGGTATGTATTTTATCGGATGATGTATTCAATTGTATTTTTTTATTATTTTATTTATCTTTATATAGATTGAGTTTCCCCGTGTTTTTTCGATTACTCTGATGCATTGCTGTTAACTATTTTGAAGTAATTTTTTATTTAGTTTATATATATGGGTATTTATGGTTTCCATAAGATTAAGCAGAAGTTTATGTTGCAGGTTTTCAGTAAAGTTGATTGTAGTTTCTAATTGTAAGCGTGTTTTGCGTCATTTTTAATTAACAATTATTCACTGTATGAATTGTTGTTTTTCCCCCAATTATCTGCCTCGAATTATAATTAGTGCACCACAGAACGGCTATGGATGATGTTTTACGACTTCCCTTTCTTCCAATGCTTTTATAAAAATTATTTTGACACCCCATATGTTCTATTTGAGATTTCAATCGCGTATTATTCTTAGCAAAGCATTATCTATTTTGCGTTAGGTTTTGATTTATTCCCCTGCTCGAACTGCTAGCCAACAAGGTTCAGGAAAGGTTGGGAGGTGGAAAATCAATTTCATGTCCACGCAGAAGTACGTCTCTATCGCGTGCTGCCCATTTATGTTTCTTTAGTTTCGTATTGGTGCATCGGATTTTAGCAGTATAGTTTTGATTGACTCTAGATGTTTTGATCTATTTGTGAATTTATACTTCCAAAACCACCCTTGGCTGAATTGACATTGCAGTTCACCATTGTTAAACCAAAGAAAACAAATCTAAACCAGGTCACTTAGTAGCTCTGTGATAGCAAATAAGCTGATCTTCCATTTTAAAGTTGGGCTTTTTTGGCAGTTCTAAGCTAAAAAGATAGTATTTCTGCAGGCTAGGTTTTACTTCTGATCTAATATCAGTAAGTATTTATTGTTTCTGACATGTAGATGGGAAAATCCGTTGATGGGTTGGACATCTACAGGAGACCCATATGCCAATGTTGGTGAATCTGCACTAAGTTTTGATAGTGAAGAAGCAGCAATAGCATTTGCCAAAAAGCATGGTTGGGATTACATGGTAGGACTATTTTTATTCTGTTCTCTTGCAGACAAAGTTGTCCAATTTTTTTATCATTACTGCCTGGAACCTTTTTCCAAGGAGGGGAAATTGTATCTTCAGCGTGTTGTTTATTTTGAATTGGATTTTTTTTTAGGTGAACAAATAGGGATATAATATGAAAATCTATATAGATTGACTTCTGTGGCGATTCATGAAGTAACCAAAATAAAGACGCCATCCTTATTGTCGTGTGAACAGCTGAGTTTTTTGGCCTTTTTCCCTTTTGTTTTTTATATTCATAATCAAGCAAGAGCGGTTGATTGGAAGCATATTCCCTATCACTATCATTATGGGATGAGTCTGTTTCAATTTACCAGTTCATAATTATATATCACTTCTATCTTGCAGGTTAAGAAGCGCCAAACACCACTATTGAAGGTACGAGGTTCTTCTTCAATCGACTTGAGCGATATTGGCATGAATCTCTGGAGCGATTGGGCTTCAGTATAAGCACACCTGTGAACCAATAATTTCATTACATTCCTTAATAGCATTTATTCCATACACCCAACCCTAAGATGCACACTGCAAGCATACATACACACCCACTGCTAGCTGAAAATTAATTTAGTTCCATGGTACACTGTTAATTTCCTGATATTAAATGGAGATTTCATGTTGCTTTAACACTAAATCTAGATTACTATCAGGAATGGTCATCTTGCTGAATAACAATAGGGATCCTGCACTTAGTTACTTAGCGATGTGCAAATGAATGATTCTTTTCCTCTTTAATTGGAAGAGAGAATGGACTATTGATTTATCCCTTTGAATTGTTGTGTCAGGCCAAGTCATACGCAGACAACTTCAAATGGAAGGGTCCACCCAAGGAGAACTGACGTAATTTCTCTGTTTTTCTCTTTTTGAGTTGGTCGGAGGCAGATGAGAGGAGGACCAGAAGCATCCTCTATCAAGCTTTAGTGGAGTTACGTCTACAAGATAATGCGTCCCTAATCATGTCTTCTTGCATTTTAACAATAAAGTGAACTTTGGCGATCTTTTAAATTTATTTCACTCCTGAATATTGCAATTCACCGGCTCGTGTCCTTTCATTGCACTGTTTTGTACCGAATCCTCACATATTCAGGGTTTAAAATCTACTCAGTGTGTGGCAAAATGTTTAAGAATCCTTTTTTAGTGTCCTATATATTTTGGCCAATGTGATATCGAATGACGTTCGGGTTGGTATATGGTCCTTTTTGTTAAAATGGACGAACTAAAGGGAGAGGAGGGAACTGAGAAAGGAAAGGTACACAAGAATTGACAGATGTATCTACTTTGGAGAAGCTGCAAATTATCAAGCCTCTTCAATCTGCGTTTAGACAGTTTCAATGCCTCAAGATTCTTGTTGAATTTCGCGTCCGTCCATCCATCCAGGGGAGGAGGCACAGCGAGGGCGAGGAGGGATGTCTGTCTACACATTAATCTGGCCCTAATGTACTTCATATTGTCAAAACTAGTTACACTAATTAGTAAAATTTACCATTAATTTCATTATGCTTAACGGCGCATATGTTTATTCGTTCTTTCACTTTATTAGTAGGAAAGACCAAACTATCAGCCCGACCTGCCCTGAATTGTGAATGGGCCGGGAATGTAGAACATGGCCCCTTCCTTAAATTTCGTCAACCAGCTCGATTTTTTTTTTTTTTTTCTTTAAATCATATTTGAAACATAAAAAAATTGATTAAACGGGAAGATAATTAATATATATATATATATATATACACTGAAAATATAAACTGTTTTATTAGAACATAAGCACAAGACTTGTGTAGTTGTGTTTGATTTTAATATAAACGTATTTACTACAATTTAAGTATATTTAATGTAAATTAAAATGATTTTGCTGTGTTTAATATGTAGCAAGTTGGTAAAATTGAAAAAGATGTAATCGTTAAAAATTAGAATGGGGTCCTTGACGTTTCAAAGTAATAAAACTCGTAGGGAAAAATCGTAAAAGGCTATNATATAGCATATATTGATGGTGAATAACTTCATCCAATCAGCCAGATTGATGATGCTATTAGAAGGATTTTGAGAGTCAAAATCAGCACAGACCTCTTTGAGAATCCCATGGCTGATCTTGGTTTAGTTGATCAACTTCACAACTTGGACATACCGAGAGTACATAACGTAAATATACTCTCTTCCTTGAATAGGCTCACGGGGATCTGGCAAGGCAGGCTATGAGGAAATCACTTGTAGAAGAATGGAGAAAATGCCGATAGCCCTGTACTTCCACTCCCCCAAAAGGCGCCGTAAATCTTAGTTGTTGGTAGCCATGCTAACAATTTTGAATTCCAATGTGGTGGTTGGGCAATAGCTTGGCAAGGACAAGATGGCAACAAAACACCGTAAGAACCAATCTTTAATGGGATAATGGCTGTAGTTAATCAATGTACAGAAATCATCGACGGTTAAAACCCGGACATGAGTTTTGTAAAATCCGATGACTTTTCCTACGCCATGGTTGTGGTAGGAGAGCACCCTATGCCAAAAGTGCATGGGACAACAAACCTGATTATTTCTCAACAATGTTTAGACACAACTATGTATGTTCGTGTCAATGTCAAGTGTGTGGTTGTTCTTGTATCTGGTTGACCTTTGGTGCTTCAGCCCTTTCTTAAATACATCGATGCATTAGTGGTTGCTTGGCTACCGAGAACACAAGGAAACGGGGAGGTTGATGTTCCCGTCATGGAATATGGGTTCACTAGGAAATTGTCAATGACTTGGTTCAAGACTTGGATCACCTTCCCATGAATGTTAGTTATTCACACTATGGTCCAGCATTCCACCTTGGTTTTGGACCACCACAGAACCGGTTATAGCAAGTTAGATTGAAATTCCTTTAGTTGACAGTTTATTACTTTATTTAGCATGTTGTTGCTTTAAATGCATATTAGCGGTATTTAGGCTTAGGTTATCAAACATCAAGCTGTTGAAACAGCCAGAGATAATAGTACGCTACTATCTTTACTCTCTATACAAGCCAATTTTCTGAATAGCTTGTTGTTTCAGGCACAACACACAAGCTCTAGTTGGTCGTCACACGTTCCAGATTCCAACTCCAGAATTTCACAATTAGCCTGCACTGCTTCTTTGATGTTGCATCACCACTTCCATGGATTTGGAAAAACAAAGTTATCACTTGGAATCAAGAATTATACAGCCAGGGGGCCAGATCCACTACTTTCTCGTGTAATAGGACTAGAGATTCCATGAAACACAAAAGCAGCCTTCTTTTCAACATTTTTTTTCACAAATATTTTACCAATGACAACAAACAAGCGCCATTATGGCATCATGTGTCCAGACGGATACCGCTCCTATCAGGTTGAAGATTCTTCATGTAGTACTTCGATCTTCGAGATAGATTGATCTTTTCCCTCCTTTTCTGAGGTATACATTCGATGGAACACTCGCAGAAGCCACGCCTTACAAACCTGTTTGATTAGGAACTATTATTGAGAGAGAGCCTAGCTATATAAACCAGTCACCTAACCAGACTCATGCCTGAGTAATGCTTCTATCTTCTAACCTGGGGACGAGGAACAGTATCTCTAAGGGTACATTTGGCAGACCCGAGAATCAAAAGTTCAGACTTTTTGGGCAAGAATTGGAGTACCATTATTTGACAATTTATTATCAACTTATACAACTAAACTTAGCTCGGCGTAAGAGTAGAAAGTTCAATTATCACTACATGGGATCTAGCCATACATGAAGCCATTTCATAACCCACCATCCCCATTCCCATCCCACTGCCACACACACACACAAAAATAGTAGTAAATAATGAAACAAAGTGGAAAAATGAATAAAGAAAACAAAGTGGCAGTGGCAGGTCGGGTGGCTTGGGGAGGCAACGACTAAAGGGCATTTGAACCAGAAACACCTACCAATCTGCTGTTCGTGTTGTCAGCAGGAAAAGCATTTGCAGTCCAAGTGAAGATGCCTTCTTCTCAATGTAATCTGCATGTAATTAACATTGAGGTTATTATCTGTGAAACCGAAGAACTTCATATAACTATAACTAGATAGCTAGGACCAAACACATGGCATCTCACTTTCTAAAAATTCACATCCTCTATTCCACTCTATGTATCTATATAAGAGTCAAAAGAAAGGTACTTTGGATGTTCCACAAACATTTTGGCGATGAGACCATAAGGGAGGGGTAACTGAAACCAAAGTGATTGTCGTTTCTTAATATGGTGTGCAAGCGCACACGCGCGCTAGTGCATGGATTTTGTTTAGTGTGGTTTTCTTTTTGAGAGGCAGGAGAGGAGAAGATGATGGTGATGGCTATGATACACAAAAGCCAGAATAATTTTTATACAAAATGTACCCAAAGGATCAGAGTAGAATGCTTTCCAGTTATTAGCCTGTTTATTAAAAATAAGGTACCTAAATTACTACCAAATCAAACGAGTTCTGTGTCTACTTAAAGAGATATCTTTCTTGAAAGCACACTTCTAATCACTCCTAGAGCTTCTTCTGTTAGATAGCCTAATAGTAGTGGCCAGTCTAATTGTAGCTACAATGGTGATAAAATTAAACAACCCCAAATTTCAGTACGAGCACTGGGCTACTAAAAGATCAAAATGAAAGCTGTTTATGTCATACCAAGTAATTTGTCTCCTTGCCCTTGCCCTCGACATTCAGGAGAAACAGCAATAGCAGCAACCTCTCCACACTTGTCTTCAAAAAATGGAAAAAGAGCGGAGCAGGCTATAATTTGACCTTCTCTTTCAACAACTATGAATGAATTCAGTGCTTTAAGTAGCTACAATACATAAACAATAATAAGGTATTGAACAAATGGTGTGAAGATTATAAAAATTAAATCATGATAACAGGAGCAAACCTCTTCCTCGGTCCTTCTTATCAATGTGCCAGACTCTTCTAAAGGTTGCAAAAGTTGTTTGATTAAGGGGAGATCTGCGACTCTAGCCATCCGAGTTCCTTCATAAAGATCGCTGCATAATGTAGTCAATTCATATGTCAGTGAGAAAATTGTTAACTATAACTTGCCAAACAACTTTCCCTAATCCATCATGTCTCTTCCTTTTGTTTTGGGGGGAGAGAGAGAGAGAGAGAAAGACTCATGGCCTCTACATGGCTATTTTTCTTTCACCCAGTGATACAAGTAAAATCAGAGATGCAATGATGCATGATGATNAAAAAGAGTTCCAAATTTGCAACTGAATTCTGAAAACAAGAATAATGCATGTTTAGCTTGTAAAAATCAAATCTGTTCTGGAATTGGTGGGGGCATTGGCCATCATGTGCAGAGTGTGACTTTTGTCAATAACAGGATCTAGATGTTTTCAGTGGAATGCTATCTACTAAAGCTCTCTAAATTCCTTGAACTCCTGTTATCACATATTGGACAATATAGAAACTGTAAACCGAATGCCTGCCGAGCAGATTTAGCTCATGGATATGGCCGTCCGTTCAGCTTAAAGTAAATATAGATTGATACCTAATTTTCAAAGGTATCTGCCAAAGAAGTATGCATACCTAGCCACCATGGTACCAACTCCATCTCTTTGAAACAATTCCTTCAATAAAACTCCAGCATTAGTCCCATCTAAAAGATGAACTCTTTGCACACCTCCCTGATATTAAATAGAATGTTATTAGGATTATTCCTGAAACCTACTGTGAGAGGCATCATAGAATCAATGAAACCTTGCGACCTTCTGCCCTTTCTTGGGAAAGAAATGGGAGTCTCAGAAATATATACCCACAGCCAAATAATATTGATGTCAAGATATCCACTTTGATTGGCAGGAAAAAAATTTGTTAAGCAAATTTATAAATAAGCCACATAATGATAAAAGCTGTAACCATGGAATGGTATCATTAGAATGATTAAAAGCTGTAACCATGGAATGGTATCATTAGAATGATTTCCATGATCCCCTAAGTTTCATATGCCATGGTGGTTCTCAAAATAATATAGAACCAGAGGATAAAAATCTAGCTACTGCCAACAACTTCTGGCAGTAACAAACAGAAAGCAAAGTGATTACTTTGCCGAAACAGGGCGACATGTTCATTTAGTAGATCAAATATTTGGTTACTAAATAAGACCACCATGTCATCAAATAGCAGGGGCTTACTCTGCAAACAAATGCTGCAGCAGCTAATTCAGAGAGATAACCATTCAATCCAGTGAGTTTTTCTTGGCCTCCTATAGCGAAACCTTGTTCACTGGACCAAAGTCCATTTCCATTGTTGAAACCAACACCATTCTGAAATTTTGGAATGTATCTCTCGCTAAAAGCCTTCCCCTTTTGTGAAGGGGCTGCTCCATTTGAATCGTAATATGGTACACAAGCGAAATCGTCCTGACCAACAGCTTTTACATAATTAGCAGCTGTCTCGCTTTGCTTAGCCCGCTTGCGAATTAACATGTCCGCATCTTGAAGAGTTAAGAAACTAATAAGTCGTCCACAATCATTTAGAATTGGTCCATCTATTATGCAAATGAGTTTCTCTGCTCCAAGAGACATTGCACAAGCTGTGACAACTTCATATGAGCTGCAATGCAGAGAAGCAGAAAACATTGGTTCCCAAGACTAAACCACCATAGATTACAAAGCAGAGTTTATAATTTCGCAACAGTTAATTCATGTAAAAGTCAAAAGAATTACAGAAACGAAATCACGGAAAAGAGTTCCAGAAGCACGTAGATTAATCCGTGCTCTTTGGTTTAACGAAACTCGATGAAACGAAGACAGCTGGTAAACTAGAAGACCAGCAAAAGGAAAGCACAAGTACTGAAAATAATGCAAGATGGGAGCTAAAAAAATCATCTTCGTCCATTTTTTGCCTTGTATTTATTACAGAATGTCCAAGCCTCACAAAGTAACATAAACTCATGCATACCCCCAAATTCGCAACAAAACTACCTATCAAAAGCCATGTACCATACTTGCAATTTAATACTTCTCCAGAGCTTGAATAACCAAGATTGTTCAGAAGAACTATACAGTCTTGATCAAGCCTTTCACGAATGCGAGAAACATCTATTTTCTTAACTTCACCAGTTGATCCATAATCAATTCCTTCAACTATTCCTCTTCTCTGAGAAAAACCATACAGAATAAAGAATCAAATAACTTAAAAATCCATACAATCCTCAAGTTTGAATATCAGCATTCTTACCTTAGCTGCTAGAAAATTACCACTAGCAACACTCACACCATCATACAACTGGCTTTTGTCTCCATGACGGCGGACACCACTCAAGGAAGGCCCAGGGGATAACTTCGCCTCAATCATGATTCGAATTCTCCCTGCTGCATCAGTAGCAGCACTAAGAGCATCAGAGTCCGTGATTCTGTAGCGACCCACATACTTGGGTTGACATCCTGGAACATGACAAATAAATACTGACTAACTATCCAAAACTAACAAGGCGAGGGAATTATCCATGTATAAGAATCATCCAGAAGGTCCGTTTTACAACAATAATACATCACCAAATAAAAGAATCTTGCGGATAGAAACTAAATTAACTGAAGTGTTAAAGATGCTAAGTTACATACAACTACATCAAATTCGAATTTAAACAAACAAAGAGGATGATAGAGCAGTATACTTTGATTACCTCTTTCAGCCAGAAGTCTGTCTATTTGGACATGGGTCCCGGGTACAATAACAAATTTGATTCCCAGTCCATGCAGTAGAGAAATATCCTAAATGTGACAAGTTAATTCGCAAATTATATTTTGCAGCTAATAAACAATAATGTGCGAATGCCAAAGAAAAATTCAATCTTTTTTTTTTTTTCACTTCTTGCAGCTAATGAACATAAATACGCGATCAATAAAAACATCAAGGGACTAATTTGAAAAACAGAAAGAAAAGACATACCATGAGAATGGGATCTAAGTGAGAGCTATCGACAATTTCAGAAGAGATCACGATAACAAAAATGCTGCCTCTGTGAGCAAGAAAATAAGGCCAGGCCTCACGAAAGAATCGCACGAACAGCTCGTCTTTAACAGCACTAATAGCTTCCATTCCCGTGCTCTCTGATTCCCGACAAACTTTGATTCTATTCCCCGAACTGCCATTATTAAATTCGATTCCGCCCATTTTTTGGACGTATTGATGTCCAGTGTTAGTTTTAGACCTCCAAATGACATTGCGATAGAAAATCGTTTTTCTTGGGTGATTTTGAAAAGGGATGAATAAGCTTGGAGACAAAACTGCCATTAAATTTTGAGTTGGATTAAAACAACAAAACGTTGGTTTTCGAGAGCTTAATTATCGCTTAGTGGCCCGTTCGCAATGGCGGCGGAATGGCGGGGGTTGTTGAGGGGCGGAAATGTCTTAATATTTTTTTTTT
>CAIGRF010396319.1:0-14361 GCA_903798235.1 Fraxinus ornus | reverse complement strand
AAGTTCAGTGACCTAATGGAAACGTTTTGCAAAGTTCAGTGATTATTTGGGTGATTTTTAAAGTTCAGTGACTCCTTGGACGCATTGCGTAAAGTTCAGTGTCTATTTAGGCAATTCACTCTTGTTGGTGAGTGCCAACAATTATATGAACGGGTGGACGGATCTTAATAAACACTGTATATCACAGAAAATCCATACTTATTTCTTACTTATACTACATGAATCACAGTATCGAATCACCCCAAACACAAGAATCTTTCACATACTTAAGTTAAATTAATCAAACCCACAAAAGAAAACTAATCAAAAAAAAAAAAAAAACCTCAAAAAATCGAAGGATCCTCTTCTTCTGGTGTAGATCTGTTGCTGCCTGCTGGTGAAGAAGATTTAGAGATGAAATTTGGTTGGTCTCAAGTTTGGTGAGGAATTAGGAGACGAGACTGCGAGAGGCAAGAGAGTGAATTAGGTTTTGTTTTTCATTTTAAGTTTTTAACGTCGTTTTTTTTTTCTTTTACTGTATTCGGGTTTAGTATCTTAACCCACAACCCGCCCCGACCCCGAAACCTGCCCAAAAAGGGCAAAAAACCGACCCAAATCAGGGCGGTTTGCTCGAGTTAGTTTGAATTTTGCCCACTCCTAGGAGCAGGTGAACGCGAAAATCGAAGATCACGAGTTCGAATTCCCTATCTGTTCACTTCCTCGATCGAGTCAGTCGAACTAGGCTTGCCTAGTAGCCTAGTGTAGTTTATCTTTTCCGTGTGGTTTGTGGGCTACTGCACATGGAGTTAGGTTTACCCAGTGTGCACTCACGGATAGCGGCTGCGGGTTTCTACGTCAACAAAAAAAAAACAAAGGGTTATTTTTCAAGAAAATTAGCCAAAACCTACATATTATAAAGATTATTATTCAAAAATAGCTATAACTTTTTATAAAAAAAAAAATAAGGTATATTTAATCCACTCCTACCAACCACGACAACAATCCACGCCATTCCCACCATCTCCCAATTTTCTCTTTGGGTTTTGCTCTTATGTACCCATATGGGTATCCATAATGGACACCTGCACCCCCGTCGGGTGTATCCCATAGCATTTTCCTTTCTCTTTATATATACGTAGACAAAATATAATACATACACCTCATCCCATCATCAAAACCCATCCCCCATCAATCACAACCACCCACTCCATGCCCAATATCTCAAATTCTCTCTATACGAAGACGTATTCATAATTACAAAAACAATCATGCTATATTTATACTCCCTTTACACTTTCTTTACACTATTTCACATAACAATATCTACACTCTAAATTTTGAATTCACCTATCACATGACTACACATATTTCTTCCATGTAGGGAGAATGTCAACAATAGTGTCATATATATATATAGCATTATTCTTAAAAAAATTATCTCTCCTACAAATCTCAATAAATGATTCAATTACAAAAATTTATATCTCCTTCCTATTCTTGCATACTTATTTTTATTTTTTTTCTATATAAACCTACAATTTCTGGTTCTTGAATGATTTACTCGGATTTCCTTTAAGAAAGTTGAGTGTTGTTAGGAAGATTTATGTAATTTCCCTACTTCATGAGGTGGATATTTGAGTGGATGAGATAGCATTGTGTTCAGGTCTTGTAGCTGACGTTATTTTTGTACAAACTTAGTGAAAATATTTCAGATCGTCCATATTTGGTAGAGCTCAACGGAGATGTAGGCACTTCTTACTGAAAGTGGAGAAAAATCTATGTTCAGTGTTATTGCTATTATTTCTGCTATTATCTTTGAATCCGTGTTCTTTGTCCTTCATCTGCAATTGTGTTTCTCTGTTTGCGATGTTTAGTGTGGTGGTTGGTGGTTTTTGGTGGTTGTGGTGGTTGTTTTTACAATTGCATATGGTGGTAGTTGTTGGTACGGCGGTGATGATGGTTGTTAATTGGTGATGTATATGGTCATTGGCGAGTGGCGATGGTGATGGATCTAGTTTGGAGGGTAGAGAAATGAAAAGTGGGAAGTTCTGTGGATTATATGATGTTGGTGCAGTGTTGGCGGTGGTGATTGTTTATATGTTAATTGTCACTCTCTATGACTAAAACTGTGTTAATTGTGATCAATTATGACTAAGCATGCTTTTATTGTTACTATATGTGACCAAATTGACTTACTTGGTCACATATAGTCACAAATCAAACACTGACGATAAATTGGGTCACAATTAGTCACAGATAACACATGTCTGATCACAAATAAGAATATCTTATGCAATACCCAAAATGTTGCTACTACATCACTACAATCACCACCACCACACAGGTCAAGTTCAATGTTCCAACATCACTTACAACGACATAGAAAGTTTGTAATTGGGAAGAGAGAGAGAGAGAGAGAGTATTGCTTGTTGTCATTTTGTGTTTGTACTTTGTATATACATAGAGAGAATTTGTATTTATGAAGAGAGAAAGTTTGTAATTGGAGAGACAATTGATGGTAAAAAATATCTTTGTAATTAGGGGTTGGGGATGGAATGTGTGGAGGTTAAGTGCGATGGATATTATTTTATAATCACATATATTGTTATGTATTAATATATTTAAATTATCAACTGATTTATGAAAAGTATTTCATAAGATTGTTAGTTGTGAAATGTGAATCTTATAGTCTTGTAATTATATATTTTTCCCTTAACTTTCTTGATATTTCAGCCTACGAAAAGGAAGTAATATGGGCCAAGGACAAAAGTTTTAATTGGAGTTTAGATTGATCCCCTTGCAATTTAATTGATCATGGCTAGTGACAACCTCGTTCCTTTGTGATTAGGGATGTCATGTTGGACATGCCACTCATCAACTCAGTTTACTTTTGAGGCAAGTTATGGAGCTAGTCAAGCTGACATTTTTCTTGTAAGTCGGTCGCCTACTTTTACAGGTTGGCTCCCTCGCAAGGTGAAACAGTTAAGACTATGTTTTGAACCAATTTTTGTTTTAAAAAAATTATTAAAAATCTAATTTCTATATAAACCAAACAGAGACTATATAAATGCCAACTTTGGATGATGTCTTCTTGGTCAAAAGCATATTTTACTACATGCTTATATGTTGATAAGTAAGACCTCTTTTAGAAATTGTAGAGTAAGCCCTTGTAACATCCTTCACTCTATCAATAAGTTTATGAATAGCTATGGAAGCATTCCACGTGATTTGTGGTTAGAAAATCTCATCCATGGGTCGTTGATAATTAAATTTATCTGGTTGTCAATTAAGATTTATAATGATTTTAGACTTGTATTGAATCAATTTTATCAAGTATAACTTCCCCTGTAATGGATCGACATAGACTTGACATTGGGATCACGAGGTAAGTGCTATTGTCTATGCTACACTTTAGCATCATGTTGATCATGTTAGCTTATTTGCCAATGTTATGACCACAATATGAGTTTATGTGTATTACTATACAATGACAGCCATGAATTATTTGGACACATTGTTGATCTCGTAGTTTACACAGTTGACGTGGATGACAGATACCGAGCCTACTCGTGTCCACGCAAGCTAATTTCAACACGTAAAGATAGGTACATATTACTAGTCGGCAATATCTCAAATTTGAAATTGGGAGAAAGTTGATATCACGAGACAAATATATTTAGACGCCGACAAGATATATGAGCGAGCTTGAACGATAAGGAACAATCAACAAAAAACAAAACTAAAGATCAAGATCAAACATCTAACTTTTGCAACAATAGATCAAACTAAACAAAAAAAGAGAGAGAATATATAGCTTGTAGTCGATACAAAGGGGGATATTTATAGTGTTGCATGTGAAATAGTGACCATTGGATGAGGGGACACATGACCTCATCTCCTTTACCGAAGCATCTCATCTTAGGTATCAATTTTGAACCAATTAGTCTGTGGTGCATTACATGCTCCCAAAAAGGGGCAGCCATCATATAATCTAGGTAGACAAGAATGAGACATTTTACTCATTATAAGGCTCAAATTAATCATTCCAACATGATTTCACAATTCTGGATCTTCAAATGTGGGTCGTCCTTTGTCGTAGTCGAGTTTCGAATTTGACTTGAACCTCACTACTTCAGCAGATAAGCTTCGTTTAGACCTCGAATTTAGCTTCAGTAGAGGGGCTTCGACCTCGGCAAAAAGGGCTTCGACGGATCAACACGTGGGGCGCCAGATGGCGAAGCGTGACAATAATCTTCCAAGTCCATGTATAGTCATTTATATCATGCGTGGAATTCTGTTTTGAGCAAAATTTCATTAGAATTATCATAGTTAGGTTTTCAACTAACACAATAGTCCTCCAAGTCTAACTGTAGATATTAATATTATAGTTGGAGTTAGAAGTTGAACATGATTCTTGCATGTCGTCTTATCCTTATGTAGTGCTGAACTACAGAAATCTGTTTGGTGAACTGAAGTAGGAAATGCAAAATTGTCGAGACTCCTTAATTGAAATAGCTGAAATTTGTTTGGTGAGTCGAAATAGGGAAATTTTGAAATGTCAAGGCTCCTTAATTGAAATAAAGCATGCTTTTGATAATAGTACCAATGATTTAATGTTTTTGTACGTTACCAAGGAAAGACAATTGAAGTGTTTCTACTTCCAATACACATACAATCGTTACCTATTGAATGCGCAATGATAGCCACGTTGCTGTATCTTTAGTTTGATGCATCGAGGTTCATATATGAGATACATGCATCAATTTGAGGCATTAATAAGGAAAACTGTTTGAATTCAATGCCTCAAATATAGTTAAAAATGAGCGTTTCAGATGAAATAGATCTAGATCCAATGATTGAGCTTTGTCTTATCTTCCTATAAAAGCCAGAATCATGCCATTGCATCAATTTTTTTACCTTTGCGAAAATCTTCCAGTTTCTCCGCAATGAAAAATCTTTTTCGGTCATTTATGTTCTCTAACAACGTCACATTCTTAGAGATTCTTTTCATTTAGGTAATTTCTCTATCTTCGCATCCTTCATTCCATCATTTTTCAATTACCAAGGCTTTTGGGTCTAGTGCTAGCAGTGGAAGTGTAACCATTGCTAGGGTTGTAAAGTAGGCTACGTCTGGGGGGTCGGACATAAGCTTTTAGGCTATAAGTGAAGGTCCCATCGATTACGAGCAGGGTGGGGACCAAGAGTCCCTTCTGCTACGATCGGTTGAACTTAGAGAGAAATATATCCCAGTTTCATAAAACTCTTAGAACCCAAAGCCCATAAACGTGCTTGTTATCCGAGGTCGGAGTGTGTAGCCGTTAGTGAATTTTTGTTTATGGTAGGTATGCCTCTACCTGTACACCCATTTTTTAGGACGGTGCTGAGGTCCATATGTTGGCTACCACCCAATTATTGCCAAATGGGTAGAGCCAGTTGGTTGAGGCATACTTTTTTTGGAAGGAGACCTCGCCCCTCCATGTCTTCCAGGCCCTTTTCCAACCCTGAGTTCTTGGGAAATGAATTTAAGGGGTGGTATTACATGACTCCTTGAAGTGCCCATGCCCCTTTTGTAATAGGTTTTCCCTCTTTCCTAAAAAGGTGAAAAGAGTCGTAGGTCTGATTCAGGGGAGTGTGTTAGATGGTTGAAGAAGAAAAGGCCCCCAGCATGTACTGGCGAACCCAATACTCTGCAACCCATGAGTTTCTCTTTTTAAAATTTGTCATTTACTTATAACTTTATCTGATGCTCATTGGTTTGTAGTTTTAGGGACCTGTTTTGAACTCTTCTAGATTGAGTGAGACATCATCAAAGACATCTATAGACGTCCTTAGAGGTCACGCCACTTCGACTGCCTAATTGACTGTAACAAGCACTTCCTTGACTTCAGATTGATGGCTTCAAAGAGTAAGTAATGAGGTCGCATGTAGATGCACTGAGTATAGTATTGATTTTAACAGTGTCTTGGCTGCTTGTAGATGACTTTGGGAGGAAGAAGTACCCCATCCCTGACATGGCTTATATATTGAGAGTCACTTCTATAGTGAGCTCTAGAGCTTTGAAGCCCTCCTTCAGAGCCGCCAGTACGTCAGGGAAAAATTAGAATGCCTCACAAAAGAACATGTTGAGAAAAGTGAGGATGAATGGGTGTATAGGGTTGATAAGGGCAAGAGGAATGTGGAGGAGCCCAAGAAGAAAAGAAAATTATCCTTTAGCACTAGCCCTGCTTATAGGAGGTTCGGCACAACCAATGCCCAAATAGCGAAGCAGACCCTACTTCCGCCACCTCCGAAGCTGATGAAGTCTTTTTTCACTGCTGATAAGGGCCAACAGGCTAGAAAAGTAGGTGAAGAGGCTATGAAGGAGGTAGAGCAGACCTTCGTGACTGTGAAGAAGGTTCCAATAGTGAGGACCCATAGAAAGTCCAGAAGATATTTAGCTGGGCAAGATAAGGAGATTATACCAGCAGAGATGGACATGCTACCACCTGAGGTCTAGGGTGCTACTACAAATTTTTACAAGTTTTGGACTGAGAGGTGGCAGAACTATATCTCCACTTGTGATGCGGTGGATCTGACGACTACCTTGGTGAGCCAAAGCGCTAGGCCAGAGGAAGAAATGAAGAAAATTAAAGCTGATGAGCTAAGTCGAATTCTGCCTTAGCGGAGATTGAAGCTTTAAAGAGTCCATGAATCCCAATGTGAAGTGGCTTCCTTGACGAAGAAAGTTGAAACTTCAAACAATCATCACAAGCTAACAACCGAAGTTCTTGGAAAATGCTAGGTTGAAGGATGAAAATGGTTTCCGGAGACCCAAATAATGTACTATGTGTAGGAAGCTGAGCGGGCCAAGGCTGTTGCTCGAAAGGCGAGTGAGGAGGCGGTGAAGGACGACATTGCCAACTTTCACTTAACGGAAGAGTTCCAACATTTCGATGCCTATTGGAGGAGGTTTGCATATGTTGAGGTAGAAGATAGGGTAAGAGAGCTTTACCCGGAACTCAATACTTCTGAACTGAAACCAGAGTTTTTTATGAAGATAACTCAGACCTCAACTGATGATGCAGTCAAAGCTAAAGGTACTTCACAACATGATGCTATCTCCTAGGTAAGTTGAGCAGCTACCTTCATCCCATTGCGCCTATGATGATGGTGGGGACTGCGCCGACCCACTTAGGCTACTACTTGTGGGAAATTATCAGATTTTTCCTTAGGTTATCAGATTTTTCCAACTTTTAGGGCTTCCACTTGTTCTTTTTCAAGAACAAATCATTTCTCAAGGGGAATGCCCAACTATTTTAGGACAAACTTTTTCCTTGGGAATGTTTGTGATTATATTGTCGTTTCCTATAGACAGCGCCAATCTATTGACTTCATTTTTTGCACGGTTGACATGAGAAACAGATACCGGGCTCATTCATGTCCATACAAGCTAATTACAACACGTAAAGACAGGTATAGATTACTTGTCGATAATATCTCGTATTTGAATGTGGGAGAAACTTGATATCATGAGACAAATATGATCAGGCGCCGACAAGATATATGAGCGAAATTGCACGATAAGGAACGATCAACAAAAAACCAAACAAAGATCAAGATCAAATATCTAACTTTTGCAACAAAAGATCAAACTAAAAAAAAAAAAAAAAGAGAAAGAATATATAGCTTGTAGTCGATATCTTAACATTACCCCTAAGTGACACAATGGGGGGATATTTATAGTGTTACATGTAAAATAGTGACCATTGGATGAGGGGACACGGTCCTCATCTCCTTTAGCGAAGCATCTCATCTTAGGTATTAATTTTAACCCAATTAGCCTGTGGTGCATTAAATGCTCCCAAAAGAGGGTATCCACCATATAATATATGCTGACAAGACCTACATTTTACTCATTACAAGGGTCAAATCAATCATTCCAATGAGATTTCATCAATTTAGGATCTTCAAATGTAGGTCGTCACTTGTCATGGTTGAATTTCGGATTTGACTTCGTTGAACCTCACTGCTCCAGCAAAGGAGCTTCGTTTGGGCCTCAAATGTATCTTCAGTAGAGGAGCTTTGGCAGGGTCATTCTCATGAAACCGCTTTGGTAAGAGTGGGCTTCGGTGGATCAGGTTTAAATGGACATTGGTAGGTCTTACTCCACGTGGGATGCTACATGGCCTCGCAAAAAGAGCTTCGGTGGTTCGGCCACGTGGGCGCTGACGGTGAACCGTACGATACATCATGTTTTAGATGATTTTCATTTATCCTATATTTTTCAAAGTGGTTAAAAATATTTTTAAGTTTGTATTAGCTATGAGCTTGGCTTCCAGAACTTTATTTGATGTAAATGAAGGAAATTAAGTTAAAATTTACCTAATTTTTGCACCCGCATTGAAGTCTCATTATACATATTTTGATCCACTTGAAGTTGACTAAAACTTATCGTACCGCTTTCAAATTCCGATGTCCATGTGTGTATCCTAGGATCCCTAATTGTCATGTGGCATAGTAGCTACTACAAAAACTATAGTTGTATGTATTGAAATATATATACAAGCTATGCACCTCTCGAAACTTCTTTGTAATAGCTCCCTTCCACGTCTCATTTCAAGGAAACCTATGACAAAATCTAGAATCTGGAATGTGTACTGGCAATGTGCACATGGAATCTGTGAGCTACTAATGTGCACCTATGGGACCATGATTGGGTTATTGTAACTGTATTGATTCTCACGTGTATAGTTAGCACATGTGAGCTACACCTTTCTTGCTTTCTCACTACTTCAAGAGTGTATATAAATTGTATATCGTTCACCATGTAATTTTGAGTTAAAAAAAGAAACCTTCAATATACAAGTTTGCTGCTATTTTATAATGGTCTCAGAGCTTCATAGCTAACATTGGGTCTATTAATAATGCACAATCAGCTCAGCCAGTTTCAAGCACATTGATGTTTTCAATGTTGGAAGGAAATTAGATGTAATCATTTGGGATAAGCCTCACCCAAATTCCACCAGTGAAACTTGACAGGAACAATTTCCTGCTATGGAAAAACGTGGATATGCCCATCATTAAGGGTCATAATTGTGAAGGCTTCATCACAGGAACAAAAGGTTGTCCATCAGAATTCTTGACCGTACAAACTATTAGTTCTGCTGGTGTTGCTGTTGAAATGATGTCTACCTGATCAACTATTGATAGGTTGGCTCTATTCATCAGTGACGCCTGAGATTGCTATTAGAGTAATGGGATCTTCAAACTCTTGCAAACTCTGAATGTAGTTCAGGAAAGCTTTGGAGTTATAAAAAAATGAAATTCAGAGAAGTTTAAGGATTGATTATATCAGTTTGAGCACCCAAATCAAGTTAAAATGCACTCCTATCAAGAGTTAGTCTATCCAAATAAGTCGAACTCTTCAGCATTTTTTTTAAGTCTGAAGTGTCTGATATTCCTAGAAGTACCAGAGAGTATGAGTCTAGATTGAAATTATGGCATATGAGACTAGGACATCCTACAAATCCTATGATGTCAAAGTACTCAAATTTTGAAATGAAAAAAAATTGTTGTTAATGAAGTCAATCAATTTTGTGATGTTTGCCAGTTTGATAAATCACACTCACTACCATTTAAACTATCTACCTCACATGCGTTCTCCTCTTTATTTGATCCATACAGATGTTTCAACTTCTGGTTTTAGATATTACATCATTTTTATTGATGACTACAGTAGGCACACTTGGATCTGTCCCAGAAGAAATAAATCAGAAGTCAAATGTTCACTCAATTCAAAAAATTAGTTGAAAACAAGTTTGACATGAAGATAAAAGCTCTTCAATCAGATTGGGGAGGTGAGTTTAGAGCATTCACTAACTTAGCTCTACAATTTAACAATGATATGAGACTCTCATGTCCTCACACCTCATCTTAAAATGGTAGAGCGAAAAGAAAACATAGATGCATAACAGGAATAGGACTAACTCTCCTCGCTCAAGCAAATATACCCTTGCATTATTGACAGGAATCCTTTCATACAGCTATGTTCCTTATCAATAAACTACCAACAGCCGTTCTCAAGATGAATCACCTGTTAAATCCTAAACAATGAGTATGTAGACTGCAAGTCTCTTAAAAAAATTTAATGTGTATGTTTTCTTTGTCTCAGACCATATCAAGAACACAAGTTTAATTTTCACTCTATGAATTGTGTTTCTTGGATTTAGTAACTCACATAAGGGTTACAAATGCCTCAGTCGAATAAGAAGAATCTACATATCTAGACATGTAATCTTGAATGAAAATGAGTTTCTATTCAAATCTGGCTTTCTCAACAAAAGTGATAACTCACAGAAATTTGAAACCGTTATTCAATATCTACCATTTCACACTTCCTTAAACTATGGCCCAACATGCTCAACTGATCCAGCTCATCCTGATATAACTCATATAGCAACACCTCACAATTATGATCAACTAGAATGGCTAAAAATGTGGCACCAAATGTAAATGAGAATGCATTCTCAGAGACATTTAATTTAATGAACATACTCTAAAGGAAAATTAGGAAGGAATAGTAAATGACTAGATAGATCAGACTGAAATGAATGATGAGCTGAATCAGAGGATGGCAGAATTGGGCAAACAAATTGTAGAGCACCCTATGACTATCAAAAGTAAAGTTGGTATCTTTAAACCAAATGTGTGATCAAACTCAATACAAAGAGTATAAAATGGAACAAACGAACTTAAACAAAAAATGTACCTGAGGCTTTGTCAAATAAAGATTGGAGAGCAGCAATGGAGGATAAATACAGAGCATTGATGAGAAACAAAACTTGGAAACTAGTACCACCATTGGTCAGTCAAAAGGTGACAGAAAACAAGTGGGTATTTAAAGTCATATGCAACATTGAAGGGAAATATTGAAGTACAAAGCCATACTTGTTGCAAAAGGATTATTACAGACCTCAGGTGTTGATTATTATGAAACATTCGGTCTAGTAATAAAAGGCTCCACTCTAAGAATAGTTCTTGCATTTACAGTTTCGAATGGTTGGAGTATCAGACAAATTGATATAAACAATGCCTTCTTGAATGGAAAGCTAGAGAAAAAAGTCTATATGAGTGGGCCAGAAGGTTTTTTTTTAGATAAGGCAAGTCCTAACTTTGTGTACAAATTTGAAAAGGCTCTTTATGAACTCAAGCAAGCACCTAGAGCATGGTATGAAAAACTGAAGAAGACTCTTCTAGAATGGAAGTTTACAAAATCTAAAGCAAACATCTCCTTGTTTTTTTTACATGAATCAGAGGCAAGTGATCTTTGTTTTGGTGTATGTTCATGATATAGCAATTACCGGCAATGATCATAAACTGTTGCAATGCTTTATTGACAACTTAAACATACACTTTGCATTGAAAGACATGAGTGAGTTACATCAGTTTCTGGGAATCGAGGTAAGGAGACATGAATCAGGTATGCATCTCACTCGGGTCAAGTACATGAAAGACTTACTAAAAAGGTTCAGTTTTGAGCATCTTAAAGATTGTGCAACACCTATGTTAGTAGGCAAGTGTATTTCCAAAAAAGAAGGCGAAAAGATGGCATATCCTTCTTTATACAGAAGTACAATAGGTGGATTGAAATATCTTGCATATACACGACTTGATATAACATTTGTAGTGAACAAAATGAGTCAGCATCAGCAAACACCTTCATATGTACATCGGAAGACATTAAAAATGATTTTTAGATCTATGAGAGGGACAATTGAACAAGGTTTATGAATCCAAAGGAGTGATAGAATATACATTATTGGAATTGCTGATACAGATTAGGCATCATGTCCTGATGATAGGAGGTCAATAGTAGGCTATTATGTTTCTTTAGGAGATATATTGGTGTCCTAGTCATAAAAAAATAGCAAGTTGTAGCTAGGTCTAGTACTGAATCAGAATACAAAGCCTTAGCACAAGCAACTGCTGAGATAACTTGGATCGAATCATTGCTTAAGGAAATTATACTATATCCTGGTTCACCTCCCACATTGTGGTGTGATAACCTTAGTGCCAATGCTTTAGCTTCAAATCCAGTTTACCATGAACGAACAAAGCACATTAAGTTAGGCATACACTTTGTCAGGGACAAAGTTCTTGAAAGGAAGTTGAGAATACAATGTGTTCCATTCTCAAACCAAATTGCAGATTTGTTAACAAAGCCCCTTGCACAAACCAGATTTTTATTTCTCAAGGGCAAGCTTGGAGTAAAAGAGTAAAATCTAGCTTGAGGGAGGATGTTGAAATATAAATAGAAGCTATACACCTATGACAACATCTAGAATCTGGCGTGTGCACTTGCAGTATGCACACGGAATCTGAGAGCTGCTAATGTGCTCGCCACTTCGACTGCCTAATTGACCGTAACAAGCGCTTCCTTGACTTCAGATTGATGGCTTCAAAGAGTAAGTAATGAGGTCGCGTGTAGATGCACTGAGTATAGTATTGATTTTAACAATGTCTTGGCTTCTTGTAGATGACTTTAGGAGGAAGAAGTACCCCATCCCTAACATGGCTTATATATTGAGAGTCACTTCTATAGTGAGCTCTACAGCAAGTTGTAGCTAGGTCTAGCACTGAATCAGAATACAAAGCCTTAGCACAAGCAACTGCTGAGATAACTTGGATCAAATCATTGCTTAAGGAAATTATACTATATCCTGGTTTACCTCCCACATTGTGGTGTGATAACCTTAGTGCCAATGCTTTAGCTTCACACCCAGTTTACCATGAATGAACAAAGCACATTAAGTTAGGCATACACTTTGTCAGGGACAAAGTTCTTGAAAGGAAGTTGAGAATACAATGTGTTCCATCCTCAAACCAAATTGTAGATTTGTTAACAAAGCCCCTTGCACAAACCAGATTTATATTTCTCAAGGGCAAGCTTGGAGTAAAAGAGTAAAATCTAGCTTGAGGGAGGATGTTGAAATATAAATAGAAGCTATACACCTATGACAACATCTAGAATCTGGCGTGTGCACATGCAGTATGCACATGGAATCTGAGAGCTGCTAATGTGCACCTATGGGATCATGATTGGATTGTTATAACTGTATTGATTCTCACGTGTATAGTTAGCACATGTGAGCTACACCTTTCTTTCTTGCTCACTAATCCAAGAGTGTATATAAACCTTGTTGTGATTAAAATTGTATCTTGTTAATTGTGTAATTTAAAGTTAAAAAAACTTTCAATATACAAGTTTGTTGCTATTTTATCTGTATGCATCAAGCGTGAGCTATTAATTTGCTTATATTCCATATATAAGAAGTTCTTCTCAATAGAGAATCCATGGTTAAAAAGAAGTTTAGCTATGTTGAGTCGAGTTACAGATACGGGGAAATACTCGAATTAGAACGAAGCATAAAAAACCACCATGTAACGAACTTTGAAATACCAAAAGTTAGCAAGCACTTTCAACCAAAGATTGAAAAAGTTCGAAAACAAAATCACTAGATGGGAATTGAAATGCAAATCGAGCATGTTCGGTTGTATTTCAAAGTACGTTACATATATTGTTAAACTTAGTAAATTAGTAACTACAAAAATAGAACAATTAAATGATCCAATTTTTGTTCCCTCTTCTGTATTAATTATGTCTGGCTTTATTTAATGCTCCAAGTTTTGTTCGGTCCTAATTTGTTGGCTAACTTAGATGGTGACCCTTTGTTTTCTAGCATTATTCACCTTATTTAGTCATTGTATGGCACCCCATTTTGGAGAATTTATAAATTTTAGAATAGTGATGGGAGAATGCATGGTTGAAAAATAATGAAAAGTTTTAGATTTGTATTTAATATTATTTTATTTGGAGAATGTATGGTTAAAATTAAGAAATTTTTTTAAAAATTTTTAATGAGGGCCAAACAAAGGCTTAATTTATTAACGGAATTTTTTTAAAAAAAATTATATGTTAATAAAAATTTAGATTTCCATCAAATTTCTATAAGACTTGGATTTTCAACCTTCGTGATATTTAACACTTGAATTCCTATTGAAGGTGTAAATGTCTGGCCTCATCCTCATCCTATCTGAGCAAAGGTACCAAATGGCCTGCATACCTATACTATTGGCGAGTCGAGTTGGATAGGACATTGTAAGAAAAGTCACAAGGCCTAAAGATTTTTTATTTTTTATTGCTTTTTCAAAAAATAAAAAAAGAATGAGCCTTTTGGGCTCGCTACATTTCAACCTAATGGGTCAGCACATCGGGGTGGGCCGCCTTGGTGAAGGCTCAATACTCCCATTTGTAGAATGACTTAAACACGGCTTTCGTTTGGACACAAATTTATAAATAATTTATAATTGAGAAAATTACCTAAAACCCTTCTTTTCAAGATT
>CAIGRF010396293.1:0-13309 GCA_903798235.1 Fraxinus ornus | reverse complement strand
TTTGAAACCTTTTATATTGAGGGTATTTTAGGAAGTTTAAAATGTTAAAATGGTCAAAGGCCATTCTTGAAACATGGCTTCAAATTTAGGCTATTTATGTGTATTTCCCGAACAATAACTAGTGTTCTAAAAAGCACGTCTAGGCATCGCCTAGGCGCGAAGCATGATAAAAATGCTTCGCCTTGAGCCTAAGCGAAAATTAAGCGGTCAACGTTGTCGTTGACAGCTTAATACTCTCCTAGGCTCACCTAGACACTCCTAGACAAAGCGGATATTAAACGGTCAACGTTGTCGTTAATCGCTTAATGCTCGTCTAGGCATACCTAGGTGCCCCTCAGGCCCAAATTTTAAGAAGGCCCAATTTTTTTCTTTTTAAAAAAAAATTCACAGTCCAGACTCAATAGCCCACTATCCCTTCAAACTTCAAAAACTCCAGACTCCAGAGAACTGAGAAGATGGAAGAATGAAAAAAAAAAAAGATAATACTTTAAAATGAATTGAAGTCCAATAAAGACTTAGATTAGACAAAATTTAAACTACAAGTTATCTACATTATGTAATTATGATTTTGAAACTTATCTTTATGTAGGAATTATTAAGTAAATACAGTATTTTATAATTTTAGATGTTTGGTATGTATTATTGAATTTTTTTACAATGATTAAAACTTAAAATTAAAAAAACGCAATTTTACGCCTAAGCTTCACCTAGGCTCGCCTAGGCTTGTAAAGCTTGAATCTTGATCTCCACGTCTAGCCACGCTTTACGCTTTTTAGAACACTGATAATAACAACTAGTCAACACTAAGACGAGAGCAAATATAGGCATTCATTGAAAAGAAACCAAACAGACGGAAAGCAAAAAAATCAAAAGACTAGATGAGTTCCCCTTTGCAAAATTCTTTTCGTCTTGAAAAATCAAGTTTAGTAAAGTGGAGACCAATGATTTGGGTCTCTTAGTTTCTTTGCAGATGGATAAGGCAATGGCTCTAAATAAGTTGGTTACTAGATGGGACCAAAATTTTTGTGGAAATCAATTAGCTTGATTAAAAAAAAAAAAAAAAAGAGCAAATTTCAGAAAATGAAACTAGACAAGATTTAGATATATCGATAGGCTCTAGATAGGCAAGAAAAATTAGAAAATATATTTTGTATTCTTCTTTTCTTCATGTACTTAAAAATTGAAGTGCGTTTATGGACATAGACCTAGAGGTGTCAACCGGGTGGTCCGGGCCGGGTCGGCCCGCCAACATATGAGCCCGGTAACGGCCCGCGTGAAAAAAAGTCCACATGCTACGGGTTTCGGGTCGGCCCGCAATTTTGGGCTACAACCCAGGCCCGCCCGCTAGCCCATCCGGGTCAAGCCCATGCGGGTCATGGGTCGCGGTTTGTTCCGGTTTGGCCCGTATGATTGTATAAATAAAATTATAAAAATATAGAATTTTTCATATTTATAGCAAAAAATTTTTTTTTTTTTTAAATATAAACTAAGAATTGAACAAAATGATAAATTTATATTTATACCAAGAAATATTTACATAGAATTCAAATTTAATGTTACATGAATTATTTATAACTTTGAAAAGTTAAATCTAACTTAAACAAATTACAATTAAATACATTTCTAATTACTATTATCAAATATTTATAGCATAAGTACATCCAACTAGGTTGGTACCTACTTTTACTATAATTTATAGTTTAAGTACATCCCAACTAGGTTGACACCTTAACTATAATATTTTTTTTCCATGGGTCGCGGTTAACCGCGGCCCATGAAGGTGCAACCCACGAAGTCCACGGGTCATACCTCCTTGGCCCGTGAACTGCCCACTCGGGTCACGGGTTGGCCCGCAGTCCCGGGTCGATCTAGGCCTATTTTCACGGGTCTGGCTGGCCCGTCCGTCTTGACACCTCTACATAGACCCAATTGTCTGATAGCTTTAAATTCTTATGTTTCATACTTGTCCAATCTAAATTTTATGTTTTACTTTTAATTATGTTTTTAACATTTCATTGATGCTTGCAGAATTATTAGAATCTAAATCATAATAATTTAACTATAATTTAAAGGTCTATTTCTATTTTATTAAAACTCTTTTAAATTCCTACTTCTATATCCAAACATAGCAATTAGTCTAGAGCTTTCGATTAGTTTAAAGTAAAGGCTCTGATAATTTATCAAATATATTTGGCTACTTAATTATATGTTTTGTCTTAAATTTAAGTTAGATTATAAATATTGGATCCTACATAATGTGAGTATTATAAGTGGTAGTATGTTGTGAGTCTTAAAAATGTGTAAATAAAAATATTATTTGACCAAGATGCTGGATTTTATGTTGACTGCTTTATTTCAGACTTTATCGATCCTTGTGAAACATTACACATTTCCTAAAATTTGATTACATTATATAACTTAAATATAATTAATTTTCATCCCCCTAAAGACAGCCCTGTCCTCAAGGCCGAAAAATTGAACAAATATATTGCAATAAATTGAAGATCTCCCAAATTCATTTCTCTAGTTGAAAAACCTTCAAAATAGGGTGAAAGTTCCAATAAATGAGTATGTTGAAAACTTATTCATAGTTGGATCAAATTGAACTGCAACAAGGAAATCAACAATGAATGTTTTGCTTGATAATGTCCTAAGTTGTGCTTGTTAAAGGATAGCATAGTAGTTTTATTTATTGTTTAGGGTACTTTTGTCTTTTTCCTTTTTTGTTGCTATTTAGTCATCTTGTAACCTAGTTTGTTCAATAGATTAATTAATTGAACCCATTTCGTTTTGGCTTGGAACCCTTGATTTCATTTCTCTCTTCTTCATCTTGCTCACATTTCACATGGTATCAGAGCGAAGATTTGAGAATCTGGGACTTTCTTGTTGAGCTCTTTGAGGATTTCTGAAAGCGGCCTACTTATTCCAGAAGTTGGAACTCGTCCTTCCTCAAAGTAGCTCGTCAGTAGTAGAAGAAGAAGCAGTGGGCATTGATGAGAATGGACGATACTTACACGATGTTCTCAGCTTCGACAAAAACAATGATCGCAGAAAACTAGTTGCTGCCATTGTAGTCCTCATCGTCGCTCTGTCTTTCTCAGTGTTGATGTTTAGCTCGATAGCACTTTTGCAGGTTCCTTCTCTGTATGTTATGCATATTACTACTTCATAATTTCATTGGGATTAGTTATGGACTATGGAGAGATGGTTAAAATGCCTTTATTATGTTGTAATTGATTGATTTGTTGCGAAAAAATGATTGAGCGATTTGTTACAATCGGGTATGCCGTAGTGGGAAGGCAGTGATTTGGGCAATAGTGTATTTGAGGAAGAAATTGGGCGCTAACGTGGGGCCATTTGAACCTTCTGTTTCTTTATGGTTGCTGATAGTGGTGAGAAGAAATCTTGTTAGTGGGGCATTTACATTTGCGACTTTTCTTACTGTCGTTTGTGAAGGTGGAGGTTCTTGGTAATACACCAGTAAAAGCTTGGCATTTTAGATAGCGTTGTGTTGATTGTTGGTTGAATCCTATGTGATGGAGGGTGCAAAGGATGATTCGCTTCAGTCGATTACTGTGAGACTAGATTGAAAAAAATATTCATATTGGAGTGTTGTGATGAAAATTTTTTTGAAAGGGAAATCATTGTGGGATTATGTAACTGGCATTGAGACCAAACCTCAGCTCAATGAAAATGAAAATGATAAGTTTGTAGAAATGCTTCGTACTTGGGACGGGAACAATGCTAAAATTACGACTTGGATATTTAATTCTGTTGAACACTCTATTGATATACAATTAGCAAAATATGAGACAGCTAAGGAAATTTGGGATCATTTAGCACAGTTGTTCACACAGTTTAATTTTGCAATGGAGTACCAATTGGAAGTAGATATTCGAGCTATAGAGAAAAAAAATGAGTGTTCAAGAATTTTATTCTGCAATGACCAAACTTTGGGATCAGTCGACTCTTACAGAGGATGATGAACTTCGAGCTTATAAACCATATAGTAAGAGCAGAGAGCGACGTCGTTTGGTTCATTTTTTGATAGCTCTCCGTGATGAATTTGAAGGACTCTGTGGGTCAATCTTGCATCGTAATCGCCTTCCCTCCGTTAATTCTGTTGTTAGTGAACTCTTTACAGAAGAAGTATGTTTGAAGTCTCATGAAGGAAAAATATCTCTATCTATATCAACTACTTCAGTTTTGGCAGTCCCTTCTCGACCACTCACACAGAATCAGACGAGGTCTTAGTTGCTAGTGATGAGTGCAACTTTTGCAAGCAGAAGGGACATTGGAAAGCTCAGTGTCCTAAGTTATTGAATAAACAACAACCTCCAAAGAGTCAACAAAGGTTCTCACAACAGTGGAAATATAAGTCTTCTGGAAATTTGGGAGGTCAATCACCACATCTATCTTATAGGCCTAGTACAAATACAGCAGCAGCTGTAACTCTTTTTGACTCATTGGCACTAATACTTCACAATCTTCTGGTCCCACTTTATTTGATCTCACTGAGCAGCTTCAGAAGTTTCTTACCACACAGCCATATTCTTTATCTGCCTCTTCACATGTAGGTTTGTCATCCCAAAATCCTTCAGGTACAACTTCATCTATATGGGTGTTAGACTCGGGTGCATCTAATCATATGTCACCTGACTCGACATCATTTGTTTCTTTGTGTCCATCTAAGTCATCTGTATTTGTCATGACCACTGATGGCACTTCAATGCCTTTAGCAGGTGTCAGTTCTGTTAAAACACAAAATTTATCACTTTCAAATGTTTATTGCATTCCTGCCCTTTCTATGAAACTTGTCTCTATTGCTCAATTATGTGATATTGGATACTTAGTTCAGTTTTCTTCTACTGCTTGTCATGTACAGGATCCTCGCTCTCAGAAGCTGATTGGGATAGGTTGTAGACTCGGGATATTATATGTTTTGGACAGTATGAAAGGACCTGATGTTGCAGCCATTGGTGTTGATTTATCATCTTTTTGTTTAAGTCCCTCTTCATATAAGTTTTATTTATGGCATTCTCATCTTGGTCATGTTTCTGGTAGTCGTATGAAATATTTAGTTTCCAAAAGGAGTTTTGGGAAACTTACAGACTCGTGATATTTCTGATTGTAGTGGTTGTAAACTTACCAAATTTTCTACTTTACCTTTCAATCGAAGTACTTCTTCTTCTGTTGCGCAATTTGATATTATACATTCTAATGTGTGGGGACCTTCTCCTATTGCTACAAAGGGAGGGTCAAGATATTATGTCACCCTATGAAACATTATATGAAAATTTTCTTGATTATTCTTTTTTGAAAGTTTTTTCTTGTACTTGTTTTGTCCTTTGTCCTAAAGTAGAGCGTACTAAGTTAACTTCACGCTCTGCTATTTATGTGTCTTTAGGTTATGGTAAGGGACAAAAAGGTTATCGTTGTTTTGATCCTATCAGTAAAAAATTGTATATCTCTCATCATGTTGTGTTCCTTGAGCATATTCCATTCTTTTCTTTTCTCGATCATTCTCATAGCATGACTAAATCTGACCTCATTAGCATTGATCCATTCTCTGATAGAACAGATAGTTCACCCTCTCATACCCCATGCTTTATAGATACTCAATGTACTACAGCTACTAATGTTATTGATCATGAAGTTCTTGATGTTCCTGCTCCGTCTATGGCCTCCCAAGCACCTTCTGAGATCATAGATCCCTCTCCACCCCTTCGATATCCTCAGCGTTCTCATAAGTCTACCCAGTTACCAGATTATAGTTATTCTTGCTATTCAGATTCCTTTAATTGTCTTTTAACCTCTATTCATAAACTATCTAAGCCTTTCTTCCTATAAAGAGGCTATTCTTGATCCACTTTGGCAGGAGGCTATGGCTGAGGAACTCTCTGCACTACATAAGAATGATACTTGGGATTTGGTTCTGTTGCCACCAGGTAAACGTGTTGTTGGTTCTCGTTGGGTCTATAAGATTAAAACAAAAGCTGATGGCTCAGTTGAGCAATATAAAGCTAGATTAGTTGTTAAGGGATTCAACCAGCAGTATGGTATGGATTATGAGGAGACCTTTGCTCTTGTTGCAAAGATGACTACTGTTTGTACATTGATTGTTGTTGCATCTGGTCGTCGATGGAATATCTTTCAGATTTATGAGGAGACATTTGCTCCTGTTGCAAAGATGACTACTGTCCGTACACTGATTGCTGTTGCATCTAGTCGTCGATGGAATATCTTTAAGATGGATTTTAAAAATGCCTTCTTGAATGGAACTCTTCATGAGGATGTTTTTATGGTGCCTCATCCTGGTGTTTCTCATAACCCTGGTGATGTTTGTAAACTCAAGAAGGCTCTTTATGGTCTAAAGCAAGTATCTCGTGCTTGGTTTGAAAAATTTTCTACTGTTATTGCTTCCCTTGGTTTTTCATCTACTCATCATGATTCTGCTCTCTTTGTTCGGTGCACACTAGCAGGTCGTATTATCCTTCCTTTATATGTTGACGACATGATTATTACTGGTGATGATACTAACGGCATTGTTATCTTGAAGTCAGAATTAGCTCGTCAATTTGAAATGAAGGAATTGGATCCTACGCTACTTCTTGGGTATTGAGGTTGCTTATTCTCCTAATGGTTATCTATTATCTCAGTCTAAGTTATCTTCATGATACTTGTTTTCAGAGTCTCTTATTTCCTTGTTTTCAGAGTCTCTTATTTCCTTCAACATCGCCTTTAGAGCTACGTGCATAGTCTGATGCTGATTGGGCTAGTGATCCAACTGATCGTAAATCCACTACTGGATTTTGTGTATTTTTAGGTGATTTTCTTATCTCTTGGAAAAGTAAGAAGCAAACTGTTGTTTCTCGATCTTCTACCGAGGCTGAGTATCGTGCTATGGCATCCACCACTACTGAAATTGTTTGGCTGCGTTGGTTACTTGTAGATATGTGTGTTATTCTTTTCACTCCGACTTCTATGTACTATGATAATAAGAGTGCTATTCAGATATCTCACAACTCCGTATTTCATGAGCGGACAAAGCACATTGAAATTGATTGCCATCTCATTCGTCATCATCTTCTGCATGACACTCTTACTCTACCTTTTGTTTCTTCTTCGATGCAACTAGCTGATTTTTTTCACAAAATCACATATTGTTCAGTGTTTTCGTACCCTAAACAATAAATTAAACTACTGGTCATATTATCGTTTCTTTAGGGTACTTTTGTCTTTTTCCTTTTTTATTGCTATTTAGTCATCTTGTAACCTAGTTTCTTCAATAGATTAATTACTTGAACCCATTTTGTTTCGTCTTGGAACCCTTGATTTCATTTCTCTCTTCTTCATCTTGCTCACATTTCATAGTGCTCTTCATTCACAATTATCTTGATTGCTTCTTTAAAAAGATTTGGTTGAGCATATGAAAATCGCTCTTTTGGATCATTGGTTTGCATTGAAAAGAAGCAACACTCTAATTATCATCTTCTTCAATTGACTCCAAGGAAATAATTGCTCAAACTTGAGTTTCATTGCTGTCATAGCCAAAGTCAACTCAATTTTAGCACAAACACGCATATTGGAAACTTCATTAGTTTGATTTTAACCTCACTATAATTTTAATATAATTCAAGTCGTTAATATCCTTTCTTAATTGTTCGCATCGAGTACACAGTCTTGTCATATTGTAGTTCTTTATTCGATTTCGTATTTAATTGATATCTCCATAAAACAGAATTGCTAAGAAGCCTTGCATGTTGCCAATAGTTTTGATTGGTGGTGGTGGTGCCGTGGTGGTGCTTACTGCGGAATATTTGCTTTAAGAAACTAATCAACATTTTCTATGTATGCCTGCACATGTTTTGGATCTGAAAAATTTCCTCATACGAGCAATTAGTTTGCTATATCTAACAATGAACCAAACAGTGGTAAAAAAAAAAAAAAATTGATTTATGTAACCAACTATCTAGAGAACCTAGTTTAGAGCTTGTATGCCTACATTTAAGTAGTCTACTTATAAGTAAAGAATTTTTTTTTTATTCTTTTATGGCTCAAATGTATTAGTGAATAAAGTACTTATTTTGACAATAAAGTATCAAATACTCTAAAAGAAATAAAATGATAAATTATCAAAATGTATTACTTTAAAAAATAATTTTATATTGTTAAAGCTTATCGAACCGTAATCCGTGTGATTGTGAAATCTACAATACATTTAGGGGACAAAGGATTTGGGAAAAATCTTTATGTACATAATTTTTTACATAAAGTTTTACCAAAACAACACAGGGGCCCCCACGTGTTGATTTGGTAAAACTTTATGTAAAAGATTTTGTACACATAGCATCATTCAAGGATTTGATGGAAGGAAATTATTGATTGGATATGATTGTGTCAATATCTATTCCTTGCTTTCTTTTCTCAAATGGTTATTCCAGTTTCTATTCTTTGCTTTCTTTTCTCAAATGGTTGTCCCAATTTCTACTCTATTCTATGCTTTCTTTCACCTTTTTCTCTCTCTAACTTTTCAGATTATTGTTGTCCCAATTTCGATTATATGCATTTTTTGGCTTAACAGTAAAAAACGTCCCTATGTTTGGCATGTAGTGTGCAAAACGTTCACACGTTTCAATTTTTTGCATTTTCACCCATATTTCAACGTTCATTATGGAAAACGTCATTTTCACTTATTTTAACGTAAAATAACCAATATACCCTCCTATTTAAACAAAGCAAAAAAGAAAAGAAAAGAAAAATAAAGAATAAATTGCAATATTACTCCTAACTTTTAAAAAAATGCAAGTGAGTCTTTAATTTGACTGAAGTTTTAAAAAAAAAATTGATCAATGCCTTCAAATTTAATAAATTGAAAGACAAGTCCCCATTTTAAAATTTACAAACTTAACCCTAACTTTCATAATTGCAGGCGGGAGCCTTCAATTTCACAAATTTTAGGAGAGGTCCCCCCGCCTCCACCAATTCTCCGTCGTAACAGAAACCCTAAGAATTCCATATCTCATTTGCGAGCGCTGGGCAACAAGAACAACAGTAGTGCGACAGCACCTGGTATTAAAGCAGCGCACGAGGCTGTTGCAGCGACGACGAGCGCTGCTACAACATTCATCAGCGACGATCGCTGATGGTTCTGAGTTGTCGCGGCGCACTGCTTTGCGAGCAGCGCGATCTTGTCGTCATGGCCCGGTGGTGTCACCGTCGGGTCCGGTGGTGTCCCTTTGTCGCCAATGTTTTCAGATCCAAAAGTTTGACCAAAAAATTATTTTCTTTTCCAAAACAGATATGACAAATGAAAAACATTTATTTTGGACTCTATATTTTTTTTAAAGTTTAGGAGTAAGATTGTAATTTATTCTTTATTCTTCTTTTCTTTTATTTTATTTTTTGTTTTGTTTATATATGAGGGTATATTGTTCATTTTACGTTAAAATAGGTGAAAATGACGTTTTTCGCAATGAAACGTTGAAATAGGGGTGAAAATGCAAAAAATTGAAACGTACGAACGTTTTGCACTCTACATGCCAAACGTAGGGACATTTTGTGCTATTAAGCCCTTTTTTTTTTGGATAATACTATGTACACGTAGCATGATTCTTTTTCTATTTTTTCCCCTTTTTCTGTCTCTAACTTTGAAGGTTATGACTATCTAAATCACTATATATTCTTTACTTTCTTGTCTTAAATGGTTATCCCAATTTATATTCTTTGCTTCTTATTTTTTTCTATGTTTCTCTCTCTAATTTTGGAGAAAATGATTGTCTCAATTTCTATTTACTTTCTTCTCTCTTTTTCTTTCTCTAACTTTGGAGAGTACAGCTATCTCAAATTCTATTCTCTGCTTTTTCTTTTGTCTCTTTGTCTCTTTAAATTTGGAGAATATGATTGTCCCAATTTCTACTCTATGCTTCTCTCTCTCTCTCTCTAGAGAATATGGTTCTCCCAATTTCTATTTTATTCTATGCTTTCTCTTATTTTTCTCTCTCTGGAGAATATGTTTGTCTGGAGTATATGGCTTTCCCAATCTATGATTATATACATCGTTTTATTATTTACTAGTTTTGTGCCCGTGCGATGTACGAGTTGTGTTATTTTGAAGGTAATGTTAGTGTGTTAAATATGTTAAATTATCGTGAATTATATCTTGAATATTAGATTTGGACAATTTAAATTATCCCAATAAATTCAAAGCCCCTGACGGAGATCGACCTACCCGGTTAGGTCGTGGGGGTCGAGAGGCAGCGCCCCACGTGGGGGTTCGAGGGCAACGCCCTCGACGGGGATTGACCTGAAGAGTTTATCTGTTGGAAATAAACTTTTTTTTTAACAAAATATCAAAGATGATGAAAGGAGGAAAAAATAATATTTTTAATAGCGTGTTTAAAAAAAATAATAATAAAAAATTAAGAAAATCTCCGTGCGCGCACGGAGAGCAACCATCTCTTATCTTTTTTTTTTTGTACTTTCTTTTAATTCTCCTTTTTTCTCTTCTCAATTTAAATTTTCCCCCAACATTTTGTTCACTTTACAGACAAAAGAAAAAAAAATTATCAAACCAATTCCAGTATATAACATAACATAGCATAAATTGCAATTTCTCTATTTGTGCTAATTTTCTGGTTTCTATAGACAAATAGAACTAACACTAAATAACGGACATTAAAATGGATGCTTGAAGAATATTTTGGAGAGTGGAACATCTATTTAAGAAGATAACCAGCATGCATTTAACCTAATAGAGATTTGAACATATAAAAATACCGTTGAACAGAAATGACGAAGGTAGACACAGATAAGACAAACAATCAAAGATTAGGTGACCAACAATAAAGAAACAAGTGCCACAGATAATAATATGAAGAAAGCCCGATGAAAAGATCTATAAGCATAATTTCTGAGAAAACAATTGTAAATACTGCAAAACTAACAGAACCAAACATAACTTTTACATAACTACTTATAGTGAAAAGCAATAAAAGGTAAAAAAATCTCAGGTTTGTGTGCTGCAAGACCAGTTTTCTTATTCCTACAAGTTGAAAATGATGATAATGGAGTAAAATAAATAAGTTCAGAATTTCTTATATTTGTATAAGCTAGAGAAGATGATGATGGAATGGAATAAATTTTTCTTCCTATATATATACTTCTCCAGCCATCGCCTTTCACTGCCGCCTTCAACCGCCTTAAATGCAAAGGATAAAAAAAATACGTCCACCGCCTTTCGTCGTCTACATTTTTGACCAATTATAATTTGTCCACGATGAACAGTAAATGAAGGATACAATGGGAACACGACATACGTTTACAATACACGGATGATAAAATGTTAAAAAAAAAAAATTCCGGAGCAAACACCACGGAATAGTTCCCATGTGTGCAACACTCTCATTTCATACCGATTTTTTTTTTTTTTTGGATATGTGCACCACGTAGTTCGGCCTCGCGCATCGCAGTGGCTGGAGTCTGCGGGGACGGAGCAGGTGCATGGAGAAATGAACTCTCCATGCGGAGAGTAATTTTTTTTATTTCTTTTTTTTTTTTTTGCTTATCTTTTTCGGTCAACAATTTGCTTGTCTTTTTCAGTCAAAAATTATGGGTAAGGAAAAAGTCTATATTACCATTTTCGTTGAGTTAGGGAAATTCATATTATCTACGGCATCTCGTCATTTTTCTAAAGCTGATGGACAAAGTGGAAAAGAAAAATACTTCCTAAATGAATAGTGAACGAATGATTGCCTCTTTTAATAGAAAAGGGATTTATCTTGGTTTAATTTTCACATCACAAAGCAATTACATTAACTTGAAGCACTATAACTTAAATTATTCTCCCTTCTGAAAAATATAATCTGCACGATTACAATGGTATTCAATACTCTAAATTAAAAATAAATTTTAGGGACCCATTTGTACATTTGCAAATATTAGGGACCTAAGTGAAATTTCTCCTAATTAAAACTAAGTGCATATTGGTCTTGTAAGTTGTAACGTTAGAGAAAATTTGCACACCAAAGGCAAAAGTTAAGGACGTTTGCGCCAAATTCCCGTTCTGATAGTAATATTCATTCTAAGTATCATTTTTTTTTTTACTTGCACGCCATAAGAATTAGAAAATAATAAAGTGGCAGGATAACTCTAACGTGCCTGAAAGATGCCCATGAACTAGCATCTTTCACTATGTGAGTCTAAAAGTCATTAATTTTGTTGTGTTAGGAGGTTGCCTCAAAACGCCAAAATATAAAAAGAAAAGATGCCAAATATTGTTAATATTTGAAAGACAATTTGGTGGAAATTTTAGGTCAATTCCAGCAATGTTCGATATATTAACGTGTTATGTTCTCTTTTATGTACGTGGTGAGGATTTCTTGAGAGGGAAAATTATAAGTCCGACATTTGGGGAGTTTTCTTCTGCTCTTTGTGGTTGTTTGTACAAATAGTAGAAATTGGAGATTTGGTAAAATTTAAATTTATTTTTCTCAGATAATTGGGGTTTGGCCTTTGGGTTGTTAAGAAATTCTATATGATTATACAAATTTTTCTATTAGTTTATAAAAAAATTCTGCCTTTATATTTTTTATTATCTAATTAATGATTTCCTCCGAAAATGGTACCATAGGCCAGATTAGGAAAATGGCCTCAATTCTCAAAAAGTGGCATCAGAGCATCAAGTTATAATTTGAAGTGTTGAAATAGAGAAAATGTGTTGGGTGATGTGGAGAAATTTGATGAAGAAATCAATTTTGGCTAGTGGAAGGTAAAAGTCAATTATGTTTTTATTCAATGTGGATTTGTAATGCTTCGTAATCCATGTAATGTAGAACGAAAATTCTAGCGTTTACCAGTGTAATCCCCAATAAAGAAAAATTATAAATCTCAGGAAAATAACCTAAAAAACGGCATTCTCTTATTCAGAAAAACAAAGAGTCTTCAAATAGTCTCTGAAAACCCTAATTTAAGCAAAAAAACCAAAATATAGATCCACTTAATTAAAACAATTAAAAACAAAAAAACAAAAAAATTTCAATTGCTCGGTAGACTGCCTTAAACCAAAAACTTGAGGCTGAAAACGACGTCAATCGGGGCACCCCTGGTTGGAAAGTTGTAAAGCGCTGCGAGACATTCCCGAATGGAAGGCTTCAATCCCCCCTCCCTCAAATATCTGGAAACTTGTTGTCCCTCTGTCTCATTCAAATTGTTTCGAAAAGACAGCCTCGACCATTCCTCAGTATAATATGCCACAGATTTGTTGCCCTATACACAGTTCTGAAAACTCTGGAAAATAAACTGCTCATAA
>CAIGRF010396273.1:0-11576 GCA_903798235.1 Fraxinus ornus | reverse complement strand
GCGGACCTGTCTGAGTCCGTAATTCACGAGTGTTGCGAATTTACTGCTTTAGGACTGCAATTTATGGTCTAAATGTTGTGCAGTTACAGTCTCGTGTCTATCTTAATCACCAAAAGGGCATAATCGTCCAAAATTTTATGCAAATCCTGAAATACTAAAATAACACTATCAATATGTTTAGGAATGAAAAATAAACGAAATGCCCGAAAAAATCTAGCCGGAATCGCAGCCACGCGCCGCCCATGGATTACACACGCACCACCACCAGGTGCGCCTCAGCCTGTAGGGAATAGGTGTGGTCTCAGATATCCGGTAAATGGTTTGGCCGAAATCGAGAGAAACAGATCCAGATTTTCGCGTAAAAAATCGCGTCTGCGCGAGGACCATTCGTTCATCTTCCTCATCGATTTCGCTTGAATTCACACCACCCAACGCTTTGATACCAGATATGAAGTACAAATTACCGATTGCACCAAGGATCACCGAGCTCAGTCTCAATTCAACACCACAATCAACCAATAAACAATCCACAAACCACCACTCCTCCAAACGGTTGCTCCAACAAAATAGATAGCCACAAAGGACTTGGGAATGAGAAGATTATAGCCAAGAGGGTTAGCCACAAAGGCTGATTAAAAGAAAAAGAAACAAATCTCACAAGTTGGCACAAAGCCGAGAGCAAACAGCCAAGACAAAAGAGAGTTCTTGCTTCTTGAAAAAGGGGGCGGCTATCAATTTCTCACATGCTAGCAACATTGCTGGACGGGTAGTATAAAAGGAGGGTAAGATGGGCTTTAGGTTAGAGAAAAGACAAGGCCCAATAAGTAAGTAAATAGTGGGATAGCAACTTATAAGAGCCATCCAAGTTTGGGTCGGGCATGAGTAGCCTTAATTCAATTAAACTGCTTCAAATGGCCCAAGTGAGTTACGTGGAATGTTTAGGTAATTGTGGTGTCGATATACATTCAGTCATTTTATTGATGTCGACTAAATAAAAGAGCAAGACTTACATCATTACCCAGGGAGGTCGTTTGACAACAATTTGTCTATCACTATGTCTACCATTACCTATTCCCACACAACCTTGGACTGACTTGAGAACAGATTTCATTATCGGCTTATCGCAGGCTCAAAAGGGACACGACTCTATAATTGTGGTGGTGAGTTGTTTTAAAATATGGTTCATTTTGTTCCATGTAAGAGAACTACAAATGTTGTATTCATGGTAAAATTGTTCTTTTGTGAGGTTTATCGCTTATATGGTTTACCATTACCTATTGTGTCAGATCGTGATACTTGTGTAGGTCATTTTTGGCGAAGTCATGACTTTGTAATTTGGTAGTGCTTATCATCCCCAAACGAATGGCAAAACTGAGGTGGTTAGCAGAATTATGGGCAACTTCTTGTGCAGCCTAGTCGATGATATTTGAAAGTCAAAGGGCGGGAAAGTTAGCAGCTGAATTTGCACATATCCTTGCGATAAATAAAAGCACATGCTTAATTCAATTCCAAGTCGTCTAAAATGTGATTCCTTTGGCTCCGATTGATCTTATTCAATTGCCTGATTATTCTAAGGTCCAAGGTATTGCTTCTGATTTCATCTCCAATTTCCAACAAATTTATGAGCTTACACATGGCTGCTAGTTGGAGATGACCATCAAGTATAAAAAGGTAAATGGCCAGCTTCGGCATCACTTGGAATTCGAGATTAGTGGCTTTGTTTGGGCTGTAAGAATACAATAAGCTAGTAGTCCGCAAGACACTTTAGAAGTACTTGAGAAGATAAATCCTAATGCTTACTGCTTGAAGCTTCCTCTTCCTCTTCCTCACTTCAACATTGTAATGAACTTGATTATTCTTTGTTATTATTGAATTAACAAACCTTCCAAGAAGATTTCTTCAAACTTTCGATCTAAAATTAAATAAATAAAAATTGTTGTTTTCCCTTTTAACAGTGAAATGGACAGAAGTGACCAAATGTGTAACGAAATATATAGGATGGGGACTATCCTGCCAATAAAACATAAGTTAGGGATGAACTTGACACAGTGTATAGGTAGGGGTCTAATGCTTCAATTTCGCTTTTATCTATAGAGACGAACAAGGAACGCACTGCTCAGACAAACAGCAAATTCAGCAAAATGGATTTGGAGCATGTAAAGAGATTCGTGGAGAAAGAAGGAGGCGCTTATGAATCAACAGTTGATTCAATGCCCCCAAAGTTCATAGAGCCAATGGTTATGCAAGGCCTCAAAATCCACCACATTGAACCCGGCCGTATCCTTTGCTCTCTCACTGTACCAGATCGCCTCCTGGTTTGATTTTTCATCTTCCATTCTATTTCTGAAAATTAACCCCTGGACATCTGTTATTTTTATAAAGTAACTTGTCTTTTTATATCTGTGAATTGAAGAATTCTGGGAATTCATTGCATGGTGGGGCGACGGCGGCTTTGGTCGACATTGTTGGATCGGCTGTAATATACACTATGGGTGCTCCGACCACCGGAGTATCGGTCGAGATCAACGTTTCCTATTTGGATGCTGCATATGCTGGTGTAAGTGCGCTTACAACATCGCTGTTTTCTTGTTTTTTCACTTTCGCTTTTGGTTACAGATGAAATATTATGCTAATTCGATTTATTTATTATTTTTTTTACACTTCATAGTTCTCTGTTTTGTAACTTTTGTTTGACGATGTTGTGGGTAGTTTCAAGGCTCCACGACTGTGTTAACCAGAACTGTAATTATTAGACTATCCTTAGGTATTACCTCCCATCGAGTATTAGGGGCAATTTTAATGTGGTTCGATTTCCTACCGGGAGGTCTAGTAGTGGGAGATTAACAGGGGCTATGGAGGACTTTTCGGATTTTATTAGGGAGAATATGTTGGTGGACCTGCCTATGATAGTGGAGATGTTGGTCATCTAATCGGGATCAATCTGTTCTATCTCCAATAGATTGGTTTTTGGTTAGTGGTGAGTTCGGGGAAAAGTACCCAGATGTCACTCAAAGGACATTGGGGAGGGTGTATTCTGATCATTTTCCCATTTCGTTATCTGGGAGTGTAAGGTATAGTGAAAGAAGACCTTTTATGTTTGAGAAGATGTGGCTAAAAGTAGAAGGATTTTGGGAGCGAGATTTTAGTGGTCTCCTAGTTATGTGTTGGATCAGAAAATGAAGGCCTTGAAAGGGGATCTAAAGAGGTGGAATGAGGAGGTGGTTGGAGATGTTAATTAGCGTAAAAATCAATGTCTTTCAGATATAGAAGAGGTAGATAGGAGGGTGGAGAGTCGAGAATTGGTAGGGGATGAGAGGGAGAGACGTGGAGAATTAAGGGGAAAGATGGAGAGGTTGGTGAAGATTGAGGAGATTAATTGGCGTTAAAAATCTAGGATCATGTAGTTGAAAGAGGGGGATGAATGTACCCGATTTTTCCACAGGGTCGCTAATTCCAATAGGCGAAACAATTGTATCACTATGTTGGAGGTAAATGGGATTAGTTATGAGAACCCACAAGATATTGGGACCCAAATGGTGAGTTTCTATCAAAATCTTTATCTGGAGAAGTATGACTAGAGGCTAGAGTTGGAGGGCAAATTTTTCTACTATTATTAAGGAAGATGCTAGTTGATTAGAAAGACCATTTGGGGAGGAGATTAGGGAGGTGGTGTTTAGTATGAATGATGATAAGACCCTAGGACTGGACGGATTCTCTTTCTCATTCTATAAGGTTTGTAGACATGTCAAAACGGGTGGGCCGGTAGGAGGTGGTTGGAGATGTTAATTGGCGTAAAAATCAATGTCTTTCAGATATAGAAGAGGTGGATAGGAGGGTGGAGAGTCGAGAATTGGTAGGGGATGAGAGGGAGAGACGTGGAGAATTAAGGGGAAAGATTGAGAGGTTGGTGAAGATTGAGGAGATTAATTGGCGTTAAAAATCTAGGATCATGTAGTTGAAAGAGGGGGATGAATGTACCCGATTTTTCCACAAGGTCGCTAATTCCAATAGGCGAAACAATTGTATCACTATGTTGGAGGTAAATGGGGTTAGTTATGAGAACCCACAAGATATTGGGACCCAAATGGTGAGTTTCTATCAAAATCTTTATCTGGAGAAGTATGACTAGAGGCTAGAGTTGGAGGGCAAATTTTTCTACTATTATTGAGGAAGATGCTAGTTGATTAGAAAGACCATTTGGGGAGGAGATTAGGGAGGTGGTGTTTAGTATGAATGATGATAAGGCCCTAGGACTGGACGGATTCTCTTTCTCATTCTATAAGGTTTGTTGGGAAGTGGTGTCACCGAACATTGTGGATGTCCACATTTCTTTCAGTGTGGCACGTTCTTGAGAAATTCTAATGCTCTATTTATTGTGCTAATTCCAAAAAAATCGAAAGAGATGGATATGAAGGACTTTCGTTCTATTAGTTTAGTAAGTGGAGTGTACAAGATTATTGAAAAGGTTATGGTAAATAGAATAAAGGAGGTTTTAGGAAAAGTGGTATCTAAGTTTCAAAATGTTTTTTTCAAAGGGCGCCAGATATTGGATTTCGTATTTATAGCAAATGAATGCATTGACTTGACCTGGGGGCTCGAGGGATGTTATGTAAGCTTGATATTCAGAAGGCTTATGATCACATGAATTGAGGATTATTTTTGTATATGCTCAGGCGTGGTGCTAGTGGATTCAGTTTTGTATCTCTATTAGTTCTTTTTGAGTTTTAGTAAACGGCACCCCTGACATAGGGAGGGCTAAAAAATTCGTTCAATTCGATACTTGTGGGGGCCCTACTCCGGAATGGGGCGGGAATTACTCGCTTAATTGGGCAAATAGGGTGGGGACGGAGCTAGGGTCATTACCCCGAAACGGGCAGGGGCGGATATGTGAAACATAGTCTCTGCCCCGCTACCCGCCCCGTTTAAAGTTAATTTCAAATTTAAGTTTTTTATCGAACAAGAACAATAAATTTATCATCAGTTTTAAAGAGAACATAAGTTGTTTTTAACAAATTAGTAAAAAAGTAATAATATTTACTAAATTAAGATATAAAAAAATTAAAAAATAAAATAAATAAAAAATAAAAATAAATGGGACGATAAATGGGGGCAAGGGACCTGCCCCGCCCCGAACCCTGCGCCTTCGTTCCCGCTCGAACCCTTTTGCCCCTCTTTAACCGAGTATGAGGATAGTGTAAAGTAATAAAAATACCCAACGGAATCGGGATGGGTATGATCGCCCTATCCCATACCCGCCCCGTTGCCACCCTACCCTGAAGGTTATTTCCAGAGTAGCAGAGGTTTGAGGGAAGGGGATCCTTTATCTCCATTGTTGTTTGTTATTATTATGGATGCTTGAGAAGTTTGTGAGGGAGAGTTTGTTGAGGGGCTTTATTATTGATCAATTGCAAGTATCCCATTTGTTATTAGCAAATGATACGCTGATCTTCTGTGATGCAAATATTTGAGAAATTCAAGAACTTGCGTCGTTTGCTTTTGTGCTTTGACGCTGCATCTGGATTGAAGATATATCTATAGAAATTTGAGGTTATCACAGTGGAAGATGTCGATAACGTGGAGGAGTTGGTTGATATATTGGGTTGTAGGGTTGCACAATTGCGCAAGTCATATCTTGAGCTTCCCTTAGAAGCACGGTTTAGAAGTATACATATTTGAAACAGTATTGTGGAAAAGTTGGAGAAGAGGTTAGCGGGTTGGAAGCGTATGTACTTCTAAAAGGGAGGTCATCTTATTCTCATTTAGTCCACTCTCCCGAATCTCCCTACTTATTTCTTGTCATTGTTTCATATTCCTGTGCAGTGACAAAAAAATTAGAGAGGATTTAATAGGATTTTCTTTGGAGAGGGTTAGGGAATGAGAGAATTTCATTTGATTAATTGGGGTGTAGTTTGTTCTCCTATAAGGTTGGGGGGTCACGGATTGGGGAGCTTTGTATTGTTTAATAAAGCCTTGTTAGGTAAGTAATTGTGGTGATTTGGAGTGGATAGAGAGTTTTTGGAGAGAAATTATAGTGGCAAAATATGGTGTTATTGAGGGGGATGATGCTCAGTTGAGGGTTGTGGTTCTTGTGGGGTAAGTTTGTGGCATTATATCCGGCGAGGGTAAAGAGACTTTCGGGATAGATTGACTTTTGTGGTTGGGATTGTAATACTATCACTTTTTTATATGATTGTTGGTGTGGAGATCAACCGCTGAGGGTGGGATTTTCTTTTTTGTATTGTATTGCTTTGGTACTCTTTTATGGTGAAAGATGTCTTAGTTATACATAACAGGAGTCTCAGCTGGAACATTGTTTTTGGGAGGGATTTACAGGATTGAGAGTTGGATGATTACGCGCTTCTTTTGACCTCTTTGTATGAGGTGTATATCAGTGTAGGAGAGGGTGATTGGCATGGGATGGCATTTTCTCAGTTAGTACTTATCTTTGATCCTTATTGGGACCTGTGTAGAGTTCAATCCTGTGGAAGATGGTATGGCAATGTAAACTGCGCCTACGAGTGGCATTTTTACTATAAACGGTTGTAAAGGGACAAGTGTTAATAGTGGATAATCTTCAAATAAGGGGTTTTTATGTTATACACTGGTGCGTGTGGAGAGGAAGAAGCAGCCACTATTTTGATTATCAAACACGGAAAACGAAGTAGATTAGAGAATTATTTTATTTGACGTTGTATATTTGGTTTGATGTTGCTGCTCAATTTCATGTTGTTTCTTTCTTGTTTAAATTGGTAATACACTTCGTGTGTATTATCCTTTGATTAATAAAATATTTGATTACTTAATAAATTTAAAAAAAAAAAAAACTTATGGTGGTGCTTCCTTTGAAATGAACTCATCCAGAATTGCTGATTTGTAGTTTTGACAAGTGAACCAATGAACTTAAAATGCTCTCTTTCAATTGTAATGTTGATGCTTGTCTTCCTGAAAGTACTCCGTTCATGATGCTTTTGTGCCCACCCATATTCCTGCTTTTCTTCTCTTTTTGATCTCATTGTTTCCACGTAGGTATGCGAAATCTGATCAAATATTGCTTGAGATCCCCATTTATGAGTTTTTTTTGTTCATGTTCCAACATCAGTTCACTGAATCAAGTTTGCTCCTTAGGAATGCCAATTGTGAGCATTTTCGGAATCAAAATGGATTACCTTTGCTCACATTTTTCTACCTATGTCTAAATGTGGGGTTTTATACTTCTATTTAGCTTATAGACGAGGGTTTGGCATTGATCCCTACCTTGTTTATTAATAGAAAGAATTAATACAAGGGAGGTGATCATCTAACCTTCCAGAATCACAAGGGAGAGAAATATACTACTCCCAATACGAATACCTTGAGTTCAAAGATATCTAATAACTGAACTATTTTCTGTAGCTATAACTCTTCATAGACCATAAACAAATCAAAGAGAATGTCTTCTGCAAACTTTTTCTGTATCTTCCAATTTCCATTATGCAGGGCATGAAACAAATCAAGAGAATTAAGGCTGTTTGTCGAATTTGTTAATTGTCCTTTCGTCATTAGATTCAGTTAATTTATTTCCCTAAATTGGTTTTACAAACTGGAAGTTACGTTTAATAGGATCCAGAACTATGAATCTCTTTGAAGTTGTAACTTTCAGATATATTCAATGGCAGAGCATTTTGTTTCAAAACAAGGGTGCACAAAACGTTGATGTCGCAAAATTGCAGAGGGTTCCAGCTCTTTTTGACTTTCTTTCTCCTTGTGATGTGTCTGCCTATGTCCACTTTTGTTCTCTTTTGCATTTGTCCTGTGTTTTCCAAAGAACCGCCTTCCATATTCTTTCTTGTTTATAAGTAATGATCACGATAAGTGTCCTGGTGAAGCCGTCGGGCTATCATTTCAGTTTGGGGAACTCTTGATATCTAAATGGAAAACTGATTATTGACCTAAGAAGAGTGTTGTTTTCTTAGCTTTTTCTTCCTATATAGTTCTTTGATGCTTCTTTTACTGTGATTTCCTTTTAGTCGGAAGTTCTGTGATTTTGCTTCAAGGCCAAATGCATAAGGTCAATTCTCTTGCCTTTCTGTAACTTGACAAGTTACCATTGTATTAATTTGTGGCTTTCTATTGTTCAGGAGGAAATTGAGATAGAATCAAAAGCATTACGTGTTGGAAAGGCTTTTGCAGTTGTAAGCGTCGAGTTTAGAAAGAAAGAGACGGGGAAAATTATTGCTCAGGGGCGTCATACAAAATACCTGGCTGTATCCAGTAAGTTATAAACAGACAGTATTTACATATCTTGGAGAGGTGTATTATTGTGCTAAAAAGGCAAACAAGCGTGCTTTGAGAATGCTTTCCTAGACAATATAATATACACATTAAACAGTCATGACATAAAACATCTTGTGTATTTCTTAAATAAGTATTGTGTATTATTCCTCGTAGAATTTGAAATGTATAGGTAAAGATTACATGTGTTCGTACTTAACATGACCGCCTCCCCTCTTCTCTCGACTGAGTTTCATATCGAGGAAATATTATTTGTAGAGGATGCGAAGAGCCTCTGAATGGAACATTGAACTTTTACAAAATCAAATTAGACGAAATTAAAAAACGAATATTAGAATGGAATTCAATTCAATTAGTTTTGTTGGCTGTATTCTCCACTTTCTTCAAGATGTAATCCTAAGGCTTCTCCCATGTTTATGGTTTTCCTCATGGTTCTCCTTCCAATTCCTCCATTTCCTTTTCTCATCATAGTAGCAAATTCGCCGTAATCGATCTGACCGTCCTGCAAAAAATCAATATTAAATTGTATCCACTATCCAACATCGTTTTTGTAAGGCCTATTTTATGCTTTACTAGCACTTTGAGCATCATTTCCTTAAAATTTGGTTTCAAGGGTGATACCGAAAGTGCTTTTGCACAATGCACAATTTTTGACAATTATTATTTCAAAATTCTTTATTTTACATACTCATTTTCAACAACATATTTACACAATAAAAATATTCTGCACATATATTTAAAACATTTCCCTCCTTTCTAGCAGCACATTTTTCAAAAAATTACTATTCAAAATAAAGTTTTTGCCAAATAATGGTCATCAAACACAGGCGTAATCTATGCGAATGGGATATGAAATGAGGAAACTGGATACAAGATGACATTAAATTTTTTGGTTGAAAATTTGCATAAACATTTAGGCTTTCTTTCATGAATCTGGGCTTGTAACTTTTGGCTTCCTGATAAAGAAATAAAGAGGAGGCAACTGGTATCCAAGTCTGTGTACAGCAAATTTTGGCTTCCTGATACGAAAACAAAGATAAGGCTACTTCGCTTGGAGTTCTTACTTTCAACTCGTATTGGTTCACAGAAGACTTCTTCGTTCTATATCAATCAAGATTTCAGAAAAGATATATACTGAGTTAGAAACTTACATTATCTTGATCGATCTCCCTTATCATCTCATCAAGGTTAAATTCACTCAACCCAAATTCTTTGCAAGCTTGTTGAAGCTCGTCTATAGTTATGTAACCACTACCGTCTTTGTCGAAGAAAGCAAAAGCTGAAAGTAGATTCTCCTCTCTCTCTAACTTGTTCAAGTGCACTGTAGCTGCAAGAAACTCCCCATAATCTATTGTTCCACTATTGTCAATGTCCGCCTGCCAATACCAAAAAGGACTTGGTCGACTATAAATTGGAATAGGCATTTGTACAAGCAGAAAATTCAAATGCACGAAGAAGAATGTTCTTACTGCGTCCATGAGATCTTTAATTTCAGACTCCATTAGCTCAGAGCCTACTCGTCTTGAACCCTCTTTAAGTTCATCGAAAGTTATAGTTCCACTATTGTCTGTATCTATCATTTTGAACAACTCCTTGAGACCGCCAATCTCTTCTTCTGATAGTCTCTCCGCAATGACCTTCAATTGAGTGAAAACATGATCATAACACGGCCAGGATAGTGATAATTTTTATATGCATAAATTATACATTTCTATGGGAATCATGCACATCCTATAAACTCAACCAGGAAGTTTTTTCATAATAAAAATCTAACCCGTAGAGCCATCTTCTTAAGTTTGTTCATTGCAGAAAATTGCTTTAGCCGAGATAAAACTGCAGAATCGAGAGGCTTATCAGGGGCCATTTTATCATCAACAAGCCATGGATGACCTGATAAGAAAAACGAAAGAAAAAAGTCATTATCTTTACAATAAAGTTGCAGAGCTACAATTTGTTTCAATGGCGTGACACATTTATTCTTGTGCTCTTGAAAGTTACTTACAGAGAACTTGATGTGCTGTTAACCTTGTCTTTGGATTCTTATCAAGCATTTTACTAATCAAATCCTTGGCACTATCTGAAATGCCAGGCCATGGTTCAGATACAAAATCCAATTTTCCTCGTAATATCTGGCGGAAAATTCCCTTCTCAGTCTCTGGGGGAAGAACAAAAAACCCAGTTAATGTATTAGGCATTGGTAGCATAAAAACTTACTATGTTTTTTTAGTGTCTAATCCAAAATAGATAAATGAATCGAGCAAGAAGATACCTGCCCAGAAAGGCGGAACACCACTAAGTAAAATGTATAAAATAACTCCAGCACTCCATACGTCAGATTCATGTCCATAATGCTTGCGCAAAACCTCCGGTGCAACATAATAAGGACTTCCTACTACATCACAGAAACTTTCATCTGAAAAAATAACAATGTGAAATCAGCAATTTCATGTTAGAAGACTAGTTAACATGTGATAAGTATAGCAGATTCAGAAAGTAAAGGATCACAAGTCCTAGAGAATATTATAATGGAGATAAGCTTCAATCACGAAATTCTAATATGTATCACAATTGTAACTTGTGAATACATGAAGACATAGAAGTGAGATGAAATAAAAAAATAACGAGGTTAATACGAGTGATAAATGCACTCAGAGACAAATTATTAGCAAGAAGCTAATCATGTGGTGAATGAAAAAATCCAATTCACAGCTAAGAACATCTTCAGAGACTTTTCAAACATAAGATACTCTCTATTTTAAAAAGTCAACCCTTAATATCATCATCTAAAAAACTCTTTAAATTAATATTTTAATTTAGAGAGTGAGTTTGATTCTTCAAATTTGGAAAGTCAAACTCACTCTCTATAATTAAATGCATTCTAAGTATTTCAATTTTCAAGGATGAAAATAATATAATAATTTGCAAGAAAGCTAGTGAAAATTAAATATGAGAAAAAAATAATAAATATTTTTTGGAAATAGTAAAACTAAGTCCCTGCTTGATGCACATTAAAATGGAAAGAATTCTTTTTTTTATGGCTGATATGATGGTGAATATATGGTTGAAAAGAAAGGAAAAATTATTGATGTGATAGAAAATATTATTCTATTGAAGAATGTGTGATTGAAAATGAATAAAAGAATGTAAATGAAAATTATAATGTAGTTCAAACAAGAGGCTAACTAATAAAGTATAAAGAGTTTGTTGGAGTACTTAAAATTTTTTTACTCTCTAAATTTATAGATACTAAATTGTGGAATATACTCTTTAAAAATAGAATGTCTCTTGGAGATGCTCTAACCATC
>CAIGRF010396269.1:10102-20263 GCA_903798235.1 Fraxinus ornus | reverse complement strand
TAACCGCGGCCCGTGACGTCTAAACCCGCGAAACCCGCGGGTTACAAATCTTTGGCCCGTGAACCGCCCGCGCGGGTCACGGGTCGGCCCGCGGTCCCGGGTCGATCCGGGCCGATTTTTACGGGTCTGGCCGGCCCCTTCGTCTTGACACCTCTACCAAAGGTTACTAGGTACAAGATACCCCTATGGATTTACTAATTCAAGTCAAAAAGGTGCTGCGTGAGTCATAAGTTTTATAAGTGCTATGTTTATTTTCTATTAAAGATAAGGAATATTTACAAGGTTTAGATCCCTAGCATTCAGTTATCACCTAGTTTATAATGGAAAGTTAAAGACTCTCGACGCAATCCTTTTCAACATGCACATAATCACCACAATCTTAAATCATTTATTTTATCAGCTCGAATAGCCCAAATTATTATATATACAATTAAAGGATGTTGTGAATATGAATTAGGTTAAGGGATTAAGTATCTAAGCCATCTATTCAGTCTATATATATATAATCTTCATATTCATGTACGACGCTAAACTTAAATATCGTGCATGAATATTGTCATGTTTTATATGGATAAGTAGAAAATTCAACTAAAGCATATTCATTCAAAATCCATAAATTAATACATGCTCTCAACTATATTCATACTAGCCGACAAGGCTATCTAACTCACACAAGTATGCATAATTTTTTTTTAACATACAAAACAGACGAAATAAAATCATATCACACAAGAGCACAACAACAAAGCTAATGACAATAGCAATTAGCAACTGATGATTCACCTCCCAGACTTAAAATATGTATTGTCCCCAATATGAAAATAAATACAAAGGAGGGTTAGGACTTCCCTGAATACATCAGTTGATGTCATCGCCATCGTCCTGGTGAGGTGGGTCATGGGTAGCTGGATAATATGAGAATGTTGGCTGGTGAAGGAATGTCATGTGGGGATATGCAGAGGCCAACACTATGAAGAACTCATTCTAATATTGATGATGTATATGCATTGAGTTCCACAATTGCTAATACTGATCATTCAACAATGCTGGCAATTGATTCAATTGATGTTGAATCCTATCATGTCTCTATTTATGTTTCAATTCCAACTCATCTTGTCTCTGTGTGAGCTACAGCTGCATGGCCTCAATCCGACTAATAATGTCCGTGTTCGGTTCACTGACAGGTGAAGGTCAACGGGAGCGGGATGCTTGTGCCTCTGCTTCCTATGGTGTGCATTTGTAGATCTTTGCTTGCAAGTGAACTACCAAATTACCTTCTTGGTTATCACTAGTTTAGGATGAACTATCTCCTCTGCTAGGGATCACAATTCTCCCTTCTCTACCTAGTGCATATATCAATGAAAAGGGTAACCCAAACTTACAATTGTAGAACCTTTGAGAATGTGTAAGAAATTGGTTTGAATAACTGTGCACACATCAAATCTGAGGCCCCTCCGAATGCCATAGTTCAATAATGCCCGTTCTTTTGTCATTTCACCAAAATTACTGCTAGGCAACAGTTTTAGCACATTTGAAATAATGCTACGCTTTTCATTCAGCATACATCCATGCGGCTGAAAAATTATTGACATATGTGTTTGACCGTTTCCATGTGGAGTCCAGACAGTCCAACTCAAGAATGATTTCCTCCGGGTCTACTTCTCCCTCTTCAGGAAGTCTGGAGAAGTCATCATCATCAATATTTGGCAATCTATAGAACCCATTGATTGAGATTTTGTCAAAAATGATCCACTTGCACCGCACGTAAACTTTCAAATCCCTGTGATGTAACGCATTGGCGTAAGATTCTAGAACCGTTGGTATCAATCCCGGTGTGGTTGTCTTGTAAACAACTCCCAATATCGACCTTCAATCTGCTTTCTCATATAAAGTTCAAGGTTATCAAAATCCCGTTCTATAATACAACTCTCGTGGACTATCATATCGTGATATCTTCTTTGCTTCGGCACTCATAGATTTACTTTTGTCAAAAGAGCTGGAAAAAGAGGTCGAGGATTTTGATTTATTTTTAGGTGACATGGTCCAAAAGGCAACAATATCAAACAGTTTCAACTGCTACAAGTGACCCCAAAAAAATCCTCAATAACCCACTGCAAACTCCAAGCACCATGATGAGTTTCTCAATATCACAATACCAACAACAATTCAATTCAACACTCTCTATTCCACCCCCACAATATTCCACAATGTCAATGCAAGTAATCAAAGATACTGCCAAAGCAGTTCAAGTTCTCTTAGGAATTTCAACAAACACTTGGTAGACCCTTCACAATTTAAACTTAAAATTCCCCCAAACTTCTTCTAATCCTAGCCCTAATCATAAATCCAACATCTCAATATTCTAAACCACACAATCAACCAAAAACCCAAAAGAACTTTTCTTACTTCTTCCACACACACAACCACCATGTGTAATATACCATAATTTATCACAAAGTTCCCAAGAAAAGTTAGATACTTACCATTCCTTGTGTAGAAAGCCCAATAGATTGAAGGTATTGAAAGTGAATCTTGGAGCTTGAAACAATGTGTAATAGGGGGGTGTGTGTGTGTGTGTGTGTGTATTATGATTGTTGTGTAAAACTCGGTACGTTTGAAGGAAAAAAGGGGACGATTTTGATGTAGAGGTGTGGTTATATGAAATTAAGGAGTTCAAGCTGATGGGTTTGTAATTTGTGTACTAGATTTGTATGTGGAATGGAATGAAAGAAGTAGGGAAATAAGGTTTGAGAGAGATTTTGGAATGAGGGGAAGTTTAGTTGTGTGGGAGTTTGTGTGGCAATTGGAAAATAAAAGAAGAGAGGAGGGGGGACAGGTTATGAATAGACGCATGCANTTTTTTTTTTTTTTTTCTGTTTTTGTGGCATCGTAGCTTGTGAAGAGGCATCGCAGCGCCAAATTTAAGGAGGGAGGTTTGGTTTTTTGTTGTGTGTGGCGCCGCAGATCCACGATTTTGATCGAGTGTTTTTTTTAACACTTTTCATATGCACAAGGATTCTTTTCAGCTGTCGGTTCGAAGTCTCAACTTGTCCAAATGTCTGAGGGTCATAAGGTGTGGCTAATCGATGTTGTACTCCATTCCACCATCACTTATGCTCTAGGTGCTCAATATCGGTTGAAGATATATTTCTTTATAAAGCACATCACCACCTTCGGTTAAAGCTTCTTCATGTAAAAAGCATTTGTGATTGATTGATATGACAACTCACTACAGAAACAACTCTATTAAGTCAATATGTCAAGTCAGTCATTACAACCTTGGCCATAGGGTTGCAAACGGTCAAACTATTAAATACGCCTAAGCTTAGGATTGAAAATGATTCCAATGACAAGGCGTCTTTGGCTGTTAAGTTGAGGAGACATGTTAATTCATCCAACGGTTAATGTTTTCTAGTAATAAATTTGTCTGAACCCCTTTTACTAGTGGCTAACGTCTTTAGCACGTCGACACAAAAATATTCACTTATAAAGAGATTGGATTGACCATCGAAGTGCTTGCAGTCCCACATCATCGAAGAAGGCCACATGTTATAGTTTCTTACTCTTTCTTGGATAAAATTCCTTCATTTGTGTTTTTCTCACCTTTGCTTAAGATTCTCTTCTCCAACCATTATGTAGCAGAAGCTAAAAATTATTTTCGACGACCCTTTTGCTTTTCTTTCTTCTAAAACCTTTCAAATCCTCTTCTATGTACATGCATTGCTAGCTTTTACTTTCTTTTTTGCATATTTTATCTCCCATTCACTATTTGTTGTGCTCCGATGAGTTCTTTGTTCTAAGATACTTAGAAATTTATTTCCATAGAATGTCTTTCCGTAGTGACTCCCAAACTAGGTCTATTAGCATCGAGCGTGTATCCATGAATTCTTGCTATATCATCCTTATTGAACTTGCTATATTCTAGTGTCATGTCTGTTCTGCCATCTATCGAGCATGTATCCATAAATTCTTGGTAAGGTAGGTCACAGTTTAGAGACTGTTGACCGATGATTAACTTTAACCTTATAGTTTTAATTATAACAAACAAGTTAATATCGTTTTCTAACAAATTAATTCAAGTAATTATAGTTCTCAAAGCTTTAAATGTTATATAAATTCATCAAGAAATCATATTTAAGACTATCACACTACAAATGAAGACTAGGAACGAAGTTGAGCATTCAAGCTAAATCCTTTGATACAAGAGAGCAAAAGCCAAATGACAAAGAAAGATCAAAAGTTTTGGCGTTCTTGTTCATATGTAAATCTACTAACATTTCAGTTTTTCGCAATAAATGACTCTAAAGCTCTAAAAACGATCTTATCTACAAAAACTATTTTTGATAAGTCGCATGCATAAAACTATTTTAGAGTATTACTTACCTTGAAAAATAAGTAAAAACGCTTTCAAAAGTGTAATGTTTCAAAACATTCAAGTTGGATCAAAGGATATTGATCGAAAACATTAAAGATGTCAAAACATATCCATTAGAAGATCTCTTTCGAAATTTGATGACATATGAGCTCAATAATGTCGAGACAAAAGAGAAAATAAGGAAAAGTAAAGAATAATCAAAGGACCTTCCCAAGCGCCAAATTGCCTTAAAATCAGCATTGATGAAAGTAATACAAGTGAGAATATGAGTAATGAAGAACTTGATGATCTAGTTCTTCTTATCAAAAAAATAGAGAATTTTCGCAACAATTGACAATTTCAAAAGTAAGAGGAACATGGCTAAGAGTTTCAATAAGATCATTTGCCATGATTGTGACAAAACCGATCACAAGATCATCCAAGTGTCCAAACAATAAAAGATTCATCAAAAAGAAAGTACTCCAAGAGGCATGAAATTCAAGTGACGATGAAGATCGTGATGAAATTGAAAGTCAAGAAGAAGTTGCCAATATGTGCTTCATGACAATCGAAGATGAGGTAACTTCTAACGAAAAAAGTTCATACGATGATTTATCTACTTCTTATGAATTCTTGAAGAATTTGAAAAGTTTGCTTTAAATTACTCCATTCTCAAAAAGAAACACTCTTTATTGAAAATGAAGTAACGAAAATTTTAGAAACTCAAAAGGATCTTAAAATGGAAAATGTTTATTACAATTCTTTGATTAAAAGAATTTCTCTTTAAAAGAGAAAGTTGAAGATTTGACTAAGATTGTTTACAAGTTCACTCAAGACAATAAAATTTTTGAATTAATGCTCGATAAACAAACATGTGTTTTTGACATATAATGAATTGGATATAAACCTTTTTTAAAACAAAAATATCTAAAAAATGTATTTGTTAAAGCATCCAATTCCTATCTTCCAAACACTAGATAGTTTTTGTAATAAAATGGACATGTTACCTTCAATTGTCTAGACAAAAGAGGCTACACTTTGAAAGCAAAATTAAGTAGATTCAAGAGTCCACTAAAACTAATTAACAAGGACCCAGAGTTACATAGGTACCAAAAATAAAAATAAAAAATTGAATCATTCTTGTAGGTACGAAAGAAAGTAAAGAGTAAATGGTTCTTGGATAGTAGATTCTCAAAACAATTGACCGGCGATCAATCTCTATTATCAAATCTCAAAAAGAAGGATGGAAGTCATCTCACATTTGGAGATAATGTGAAAGGAAAGATCATTGGCATTGAAAACACTGGTAATCACTCATCTCTTCTATTGAAAATGTTTTATTAGTAGATAACATCAAACAAAATTAGCTAATTATTGGTCAATTATGTGTTAAACTTATCATATTAAATTTGATTCAACCAAATGTCATATATTAATCAAAAGTAGTGATGTTTATAGGAAGTCAAAGTAAAGATGTTTACATCATAAGTATGAGATTTGAAAGTGAGGAAAAGTGTTTATCAAGAGAAAGGTATTTCTAATTATGTGGGTTTGGAGATTCCTTTCGAGCAAATAAACATTCAAGATCAAAACAAGAAAGATCCTAAAGATCAACATGAAGAAGAATCAAACGTTCAACAAGGTGAAATAGAATCATCTGGAATACGAAATCATCCAGCTCTACCTATGGAATGGAGGTTTGTTCATTCTCACCCAAAAGAACTTATTGTTGGTGCTCCATCCAAAGGTATAAATCCTAGAACTTCTACTAGAATCATTTCAATAATTGTTCATTTTTTAGCCAAAGAATTTTAAACCAAGTCTGTTGAATTTTGGATTCTAGCTATGCGAGAAGAATTTTTTTATCGATTTGAAGAAATCATATTTGGGATTTAGTCGCTAGACCAAATAATCAAACGTTATCGGTACAAAATAGGTTTTTATAAATAAACAAGATGAAAATAGGATAATTGTGCTTACAATCAAGAAAAAGACATTGATTTTAAGGAAACTTTTGCACTGGTTGCTAGATATCTATTTGCATGCTTCTTTCATTTGCTTGTCATAAAGGAATCACTCTTTATGAAATGAAGGTTATAAGTGCATTTTTAAATGGCTTTACTCAAGAAGAAGTCTTTGTAGAGCATCCCCGATTTTAAAAATCTTAAATATCCAGACGGTTTAAAGCAAGCTTCTAGAGTTTGGTATGAAAGATTTAGCAAGTTTTATACTCTCAAACGGATTTTAATGGGTAAAGCGGATACTACCCTCTTTATCAAAACCAAAAAGAATGATATGATTGTTCAAATTTATATTGATGTTATTATTTTTAGTGAAACTATGTATCTCTTCGTGAAGAATTTTCAAAATGTATGGGCAACAAGTTTTAAATGAGTATGATGGGAGAACTCAAATTTTTCCTTGAACTAAAAATCAAATAAACTAATGATGAAATATTTATTAGTCAATACAATTACATTTTAGACATGCTCAAGAGGTTTGAAATGGAAGAATTAAAGCTGATGAACACTCCAATAAGCTCATCTATAAAATTGGACAAAAATGATCAAGGTATCCTCATTGACGTAACAAAAATATCAAGGTATGATTGGATACCTTCCTTACTTAGTCCTAAGTAGATCCAAATCAAGGTATGATTGGATACCTTCCTTACACCTTAGTGTCATAAAACGTATATTTCGATATATTAGTGGGCACTAGAACGTTAGGCCTTTGGTATCCAAAGGGCACCCACATTGGCTTACTTAGTTATTCGGATGCCAATTGGACCAGGTGCGCAATTGATTGTAAGAGAGCACTAGTGGAACATGTAACTTTCTAGGCTTTACACTTGTGTCGTGGTTTGGTAAGAAACAAAATTATGTTGCATTGTCTTTCGTCGAAATTGAATATATCTCGACCGCTAGTTATTATGCTCAGGTTTTATAGATGAAACAAATACTTAGTGATTATCACTTATCCTTTGATCATATACCAATCGCGTGTTATCACATTAGCGCCACAAACTTATCAAAAACCCCATCTTGCTTTCTTGAATGAAGCATATTGAGATTAGACTCCATTTTCTACGAGATCATACACATAAGGGAGATATTGTATTAGAATTTGTGAAGACAGAAAGTCAATTAGCCAACATTCTTACGAAACCTCTAGCACTTGATAGATGAGAACGTATTCGAAGATGTTTTAGCATTATTGATGAATTCGAGGTACGTAGCTAAGTTGAATTCATTCTATGCATTCTTACATGATTACTATATGTGGTATTATTTGAGATTTATTGTGAATTTGATCTAAGTATAGTATGTTCAAAATCTACTTAAAAAAAAAAAGAAAAAGATCAGACCGGACGAACATTCAACTAAGTGCATTCGAAAAGTTAGAGAATTTTGATGCTTTCAGGGCAGACGTCCAAAAATGTAGACGGAAGTCTGGAAAAACACGACAGCAATATTTAAAACTCGTTTCCAAATTCATTATTTCACTACTCTCTCATTTCTTTTCCTCTACTTCGACCTTCTTCCCTAAATCTCTCTGAATCCTTTTTCAATCATCAAAATCTTCACCTGATTTTACAAATCCATCACATATTTACTCTAAATCTCTCAAAAATCCTCATTTATTCACTAAAACCTTCAACCTCAACACTCTAGGCGAATATCCGAACCCTCAGTCCGAACCATTGACGTCCTCACCTTGAATTGATTTTGTCTAATGCCAAAGGTCAAGATGCTGGATAAGAGACCAAATTCGAAAATGTTGCCAACTCCTCCATTGGATGACGAATTGAATGTGCCAAACAACCCTCTTGAAAAATCCTCTATTTTATTTGGTAAGAATATCAACTTTGCCTCATTTACAATTGAAGCGCCTTCTTTTCACATCAAGGGACATTTTGTAACTATGGGTTAGACATCCATTGCCACTTTAGAAGAAAATGGCTATCTGAATCTCATGCAAGAATTTTACAAAAATATAGTTTTTACCTCTCATTTGCATAGCATTTCTTGTTTTCTCAAAGTCAAACGAATTAAAATTACTAAAACTCTTCTCCGTACTCTCCTTGAGCTCGAGGAATGAGAAAATCAAATATTTTATCATATGGTTCATCCATCCATTGAAGGTTATAATCCCATTGTTGCATGTCATGGAGTAACCAGAAAAAATTTGACCATCCTATAAAGCTTAGCGCTAGACCTTACAAAGTTTTACACCACATCATTGCCCATGTCATCCTCCCTAAGAAAGGTCACCTTGATGAATTGATCACTTTGATCTTTTCATTCTTGAGTCTTTCTTAGTTGGGCGTAAGTTAGACTTTCCAACAATCGTCATCGGCCTCATGAAAATTGTTCATTCCACAACTCACGTCAAAGCTTTACCATATGAAATGCTTCTAACTAAAATTCTCAAGCATTTTGAAGTTTCATTGAATGATGAGGTTTTTATTTCCCTTCGTCCCAACGATACCATTAGCATTCAACTCTCAAATACATTAAAATCATCAACGAGCAAGGTCAATGGTGGGTGGCCCATACTAAGGGATTTGATCCAAAGTTGGGTCCTTCAAATTTACCTTTCGAAGATGAAGAGGTTGGTGATCATGAAGATGATGCACCACTTGTTCCTAGTCCTTCTCATGACACTCCAAGATCAAGTGCTCCTCCTCCCACCAACGATATCACATTTACCGAAGATCACTATAATCTTTTGAACGGGAGGATCGATTCACTTACCTCCTCTGTGACTGACTAGTCGAGATGCTTCATTGAGTGCTAGCTCAACAAGAGACACTACAAGCCCAACAAGCGACACTCCGAGCTCAACAAAAGGCGATCCTGGCTCAACAAAATTCCTTTAATGCTCGACTTGATGCACACTTTCCTCCACCGCCTCCTTCGAAGCAGTAGATTTTTCTCACACTTTCTTATTAATATGTTCTATGGAGACATAGTTTGGTCTATGGACTTTAATTTGCTATTTTATAACCTATGTTTTGATGTAATGTGAATGTACTGTTTTTTTGTCATGTCTTTATTTTTATTTTTTTTTGGCAATGCGTATTAAATGAAGGGGGACTATTGTATGGTTGTGTTCCAGTTTTAAATCATATTGTTATGCGTACTCTCTTTTTGTTTATGCCAAAAGGGAGGAAACTGAATGAGATGATATGCTATGCTTGGATGAATGAGATGATATATGCTATCATCTTTTTTGTCATAATCAAAAAAGGGGAAATTGTTGATCTATAGTTAACTTTAACCTTATGGTTTTGATTATAACAAACAAGATATTATCATTTTCTAACAAATTGAATTTAAATTATTATAATTCTCAATGTTTTCCATGACAAATTCATCGAGAAATCATAATCAAGACTATCACACATATGAAAATCAAGAATGAAGATGAGCTTTCAAGCCAAATTCTTCGATACAAGACGCAAAAGTCGAACAACAAAGAAAGATCAAAGTTTAGGCATTCTTGTTCATATGTAAAGGTACTAACATTTTATTCTTTCACAACAATTGACTAAGCCCATGTTTGATACACATTAAAATTTTCATTCTCATTCTTCTACTCATTTTTAATCACACATTCTTCAATAAAATAATATTTTCCATCACATCAATAATTTTTCCTTCTTTTTCAACCACATATTTTTTATCAATCTACTATTTCAGAATACATTTTTCCAAAACAATGTGGAACACACCCTAAATCTCTAAAAACAATTTTATGCACAAAAACTACTTTTGATAAGTCACTTGCATAAAATGTTTTCC
>CAIGRF010396228.1:28708-45429 GCA_903798235.1 Fraxinus ornus | reverse complement strand
CTCGAAATAATCTGAGACCAAAAAATTTGACGATATGTGACCAGTAAATAAATTCGTGACTTATAATTATGAATATGTGACCATTAATCACAAAAAATATGACTTTATTATCCTTATTTAATAAAAATAAATAAAAAACCTGATTTTTGAATTTTTAAACTATAAACCTGATTTTTGAATTTAGAAACTTAAACACCTTACTTTTGATTTTTTCCCAATGTCCTATCGGCCCAAAACCTGATATTGCCCAATAACATCTTTTGAAGAGGCTCGGTGAAATCCAGCCCAATAGTAAGGTCCAAGTTTTGACCTGGCATTTCAGTTGTGCAACTTTTAGTCTCCCTGGTGTGAGAACTTGCAATTCACTCTGAGCCATTGATCTCTCTTCTGATCTATGGTGGGGCTAGATAGTATATATGCTCTGTGTGTGTATCTGAACCCTAATTCATTCGATCCTTTGATCTTTTGGGTTAGGGTTTTCTTCAAGAATGTTCTGTGTTCATCTTCCTTTTCTGGTTGGATGAATCTTTGAGTTTCTTCATGAGATTAGAAGTCTGAGTGAGTGAGAATCGACTGTGGCGAAGTTGAGTTCTTCTGGTTCATAGAAGAGATTGCGACTTGCTTGGTTCTTTGTGAGGGTTATTGGGTGAATTTGTGGTCTCTCTGTTGCTACAGATGAGGGGTTATTGGGTGAATCTATTTTCTCTCTGTTGATACAAACGAGTATAATATTCTGAGCCTAAGGTTGATTGAAGTTTTGATGTTAAGTGGTTGGATTTTGAGTCTGTAATGTTTTTGAAGTATTCTTTGATCTATTTAGATCTTGAGCAGTTTTGTATAATAATTTGGATGCTTAGAAGGAGAAAATAATACGTTACCGATCTCTACATTTTTTGATGACAATCACTTCAAATCCTATTCTCAATTCACTTAAGAATCAAATAAATTACCCTACCAGAGGAAGCTTTGAGGTTACTCAAAATTTACAATATTCAGAATATGATGTTGCAGTGATAATATTAGCCAATGCTTCGAAAACTAATTCTCCAATCGGAACCATGGAGTTCCCAGTTGAACCTTTAGATTTGGATACAAATTTTTTCTTCAACACCCTAGGATTTTTAACATAATCCTAAATTGATGTTGCAGAAGAGGACAATACATAGAAGATAACGTGATTCTGCACCACAGTATTTCATCCTTGCCACAGTAAAAACCAGAGACATTCTTGTAAAAGTTATTTATAGTCTTAAAATGCTAGCAAATAAATTAGGAAGTAAAATTCTATTTACAACGAAATTCTGCAACCTAATTTCACTTAAAGCTACTCGGTCAATTTCATAAGGAATAAAAAATCTTTCCTTTTTTCCGGTTGGTACAATTTTATGCAAAATGAACTTTTTGTCATAGATGAAACACCCATCTCCTTTCTTTTTTGTAATCTTCTTTTTGAAATATCCCCATATCCGAGGAAAAGATTTGAAGAACCTTTTATTGCGAAACTTGAGTTTTCGCCTATGATATCTTTTATTTCCCGAACAGTCACAACTTTTTTTTTTTTTTATCATGCCGACACTTGATTTTTAGATCTGGTTTGCTACAAGTCTTTTCAAGCTTTTGGCTTGTGGCGTTGATATCCTTTAAAAACTCTCTTTAGTTGTAGAGCTTTTTCAAGGTTCTCGTTATCCAATTGTGGAGTTCACCAAATGAAGTATTTCCCAATGACTGTCCTTTTATTTCCCAATTGGCATTTAACCCATGCAGTTACCTTCTTGTTCGAGTGAGTGTTACTCGACCCATGCGATTTTTACCTCGATGATGATATTTCGATCGGGCTGTCCGTTGTCTTTCTTTTGTTCTTACGAACCGGCATCTCCACGGACTTCTTGCCCTTCGTTTCTACGTTTGTTCTCGCCATTTGTATTCACAGGCAATGTCGAAGCACCAGAGATTTCGTGAAGCTATATGACAGAAGTCTTCTGAACGTGGAGACCTTGCGCTTGAAATGTGGAGGTGAGACGGTGGTTGTGCGAAAAATAAGGCTTGAATAGATATGGAAGTTTAGATATTAACCATTTTGAAATCCACCATTAACGGGGATATGCGGTCATTTAATTAAAAGAATAATTACTTAATTAAAATGATAAAAACCTGAATTATGGAAAAAAAAAATGTTAAAACCTGAATATTTAAAATGTAAAAGAAAAGGTCTGGTTTGGTGTAATTACCACTTTCATATTTGGGCTGTTAGTGTTATACAGTAACGGGCCGGTCCACTCATTCAAACAAATTGAAAAATGAAAATATTTGATTAAATGGGACGGGGCGGGGCGAGGACCTCTCTACCCCACCCCGCCCCGGGTTTAAGTTCCCAGCCCCGTTTACCCGATTAGGCAGGCAATCATCGCCCCGCATGGGGCGGGGCCCCACGGGTATCGGGTTGAACGGATTTTTTTGCCATCCCTAAATCAAGGGTTGTGGATTCAAAGAAGCAACAGATTAAATCTGAGTGGATATTCAGATACAGATTGGGCCTCATGTCCAGATGATAGAAGATCAACAACATAATATTGCATTTACTTAGGAGATATTAATAGCCTGGTTTTCAAAAAAACATGTAGTTCCAAGGTCAAGTACAGAGTCAGAATATAGAGCTCTTGCATCAGCCGCTTCAGAAATTGCTTGGATTTAATCATTATTTAAAGAACTGAAACTCCCACAAGCATCGACTCCAGCCTTATGGTGTGATAACATAAGTGTAGGCGCCTTAGCAGCAAACCCAGTATACCATGCTAGAACAAAACACATGGAACCGTTTATCAGAGACAAAATTCTTGCAAAAGAACTGAAAGTGAGATATGTACCCTCCTCAGATCAAATTGCAGACCTGTTAACCAAAGGCCTGACTCACTCGAGATTTCTTTTCTTGAAAGACAAGCTTGGAGTTACCTCAGTACCGTCCAGCTTGAAGGGAGGGTGTTAAGAATTAATTCACACATCAGCTATGCATTGAATAATTAATTCACACATCAACTTGAAGGGGGTGTTAAGAATTACATAAGTCGGCCCACATGGCAAATTAAATAATTTCCTAACACCTAAGTGCTGGATTTGACGATATTCTCCAAGAGCGTCATACCAATCTTTCAAAAAGCCAGTAAGTCTTGCCAAAATGGATTTTGTTATACATGTGTCATGTTGGGCATTTGTAATTCTGTTGAACACCATGCTTTCATTTCTTGGAATCTGGTCTTCCATAATGATGGAAGTATATCATCAAATGTGAAATTTATTGATGTAAGTATTACTCTTTGAATAATAATTGTTGATAACTGGAGTGTCATAAGCATCGTCTATTTCTTCATAATAATATCATTTGGTTCATCAACAATAGGATTTCTCTGTTGAGTTTAACATGCTTGGGGTTTGTCGGCCATATATAAAGGAGGATGACTTTCTAAAGAATCATTCGAGGACTCACTAGGTTCATAACTGGTTGCTTTTGTGATAGGTAAAAATGGAGGTATATGAGGGATATGATGTTGGGCTTGCTTAAGGAAGGTAGTTATACGGTTTTTTTTATGATTAATTTGTGGTTGTTTCTAGGTTTGGTGAGGGTAGAGCTTGTGGTGATTTTTGTGAAGTCGTAGACTTTGTTTTCTTTGTAACCAAAGGTGGAAGGGGTTTAAGTTTTCTTTCCCATTCTTCAGAAGTAAAAAGTGAAGTCATAGATCCAAAAGCTTCAGTAGAATACATGGGGCCAGAAGTTTGTGTAGGATGGTATAGGGTGGAAGGTGGAATCATGGTATTAATTTCAAGAGAGAAAAGTTGAGATTTACGGCTTCTTATTTCTCTTTCTTGGTTGGCTATTGGCAAGCGATTTGTAGGAGGGTCAGTATTTCGTGGTGAAGAGGTTAAATCCTTTGTTTATGGGCTTGAAGTGGTTTGGATTTGTTGTTGCAGAGTCCTCCCAACTCCTTGCTGTTTTTGGTCAATTTTTCTCAATAGAGAATTATGATGAATAGCCCGACTGCCAATTTAAAATTGCCTCAACTGTTGAAATCTTGTCAATCGAACGGTCTGATTTTCTGGATGTAGGATTCCTTATTTTCCAAGAATGAGAAGATTGTTCCTTGTCAAAAGAAACAAGTGAAAGAAATTCATATTTCTGGGATGGATGAAACATAGCAATAGGCATAGCTGCCTATGGAGATGGCGGTGGATTATCATCCCAATCCCAATTTTGTGTAATTGTTTGCAATCATCAACTCGTGGGTCACCTTGTTTAAGACATAGGTCATTACATTTTATTTGTTTTATTTTTATTTTGGATCGTTATCTACACAAACAAAGGGGCTTGCATGGAAGATAATTAGAAGCTAACATTTCATGCACGAAACTCTTAGTTGTATTATTCTTTGATAATTAACTGGTATTCAATATATTTCCATTCATACTTCTTGTTAATTTTAGGTGGATTTAATATTTTCTACTAGTAATTGTATATTGAAATATATGATAACACAAATAAAGAATAAAGATAAAGAATATTTCGTCAGTTGCATTTAAGGTGAATGAGATACCATTTTTTGTAATAACGTCATCTTGATATCATATTTGACATATAAGTTCTTTTGTTAGAAAAATCGTTATACTGAGTTGAACTAAATAATAAATATAGTATCTCAACACTACGTTGCATATAGCGTATTAGTAATTGAATTTTGAGTCATCTTCTTAATAGCTCACTCGAGAAAGTGTAATTATATGTAAATAAATAAGTTTTTTAAGTCAAAGATAAAAATAAGTTGCTTGTATTAAACCGTCAATTGCTATATAGTTGAACAAACTTTTAATTCTTATGATAAAAAAAATAATTATTCTCGACTTCGAATCAAGAATCCTCTATCTCCCTTTCGGCTTATTAACAATATTATCTTGGGTAAAAGTGTCACTGTTTATCCCAACCCAAATATCTAAATCATTATGTGAGCTGACAAGTTCGTGCCTTTCTATTTTAAATAAATCCACACATCACGTTGCATTTATTTCATACCAAAATCAGAGGCTATTTTGAAACTCAATGTAAAATGAAAATTTATTATAAATAATAAACACAAATTTTATTGGTATAAAAATAACTAACATGTAATTGATAATCTTAACTGGATTACTTGATAATCGAAGTAATACCAAGCTCAACACATCATGAATTAATCTACTACCAATTTTTTAATGGATTTTTAGGCAGCGCATTAGTTTGACACCCATTTTGGGAGAAAAATTGATTTTTGAATAGTGATTGATAGAAGAATGTGTGGTTAAAAAGTAAGAAATTTTTTTGGATTTATGTATAATATTATTTTATTGATAGAATGTGTGGTTGAAATGAAGAAAGAGAAAAAGAATGAGAATGAGAATGAAAAAAAAAAAAAGAGTGTCAAACAAAGGCAAAGTAAGATGTGAGGAAATAAGGGCGTAAGAAGTTCGCCCAAAGTAGGCGAATATTTTCCCCATCCAAATTGGCTACAAGCTGTTAATAAAATAACACGTGAACCAATGAATAAAATGTGATACTTTTAACAAAATCAGTTACAAGTTAGCCAATAAGAGACTGCTATCTGTCGTTATCTCTAAATGACCAAATTATCCCAAAATTTAAAAAGAAATCTATAAATACCCCACTTTTGAAGAAAAATGCATACAATTCAAATATTTTCCTCTCAAATAGCTATTTCCCTTCTTGCTCCAAGTTTGAACCTCGAAGCTAGTGAGTGTAATAGGATAAAACCATAGTTAGGTGAGATGATTTTTTGATTTGATTTTTATCATAACAAATGGCACCGTATGTAAGAAGCTTTGAGCAAAGAAAATCAAGAAATTCTTTGTAGTGGCTAAGAAATCCTTGAAATCTAAAAGGTTGAACCGAATGGAAATAGATCTGAAATGGATAAAAGCATTAGAGGTCGAAACACATGAATCTAGCAATGATTCAACCAACAATGATTTCGGTCCTAAGAGAAAGCGAGAAGAAATATGGTGACGGTTTCATGCCAGTGTTTCTCCTGCCTAATGCCACCGCCAGTAAAAAGGAACATATATTGCAAAAGTTGTACAGAAAATGGCAAAAACCTAAGCATTGGCAGTAAAAAATGCATATCTGCGTGCGAAGTACGAGAATCCGCAGGCGAGGCAGAAAAATGAGGTCGACGGGAGAGTACCAATGCCTAGTGCTAAATTTTTCCTCAAAGATAATGGTAATTTATAGACACCACAAGCCTGCAAGATCTCTTAAGCAGAAAAGTGGGAAAGACCGTTGACTAGCGAATCCAATCCGGGGAGATTGGTGAATAAGGCAAATATGTAGGACTGGAGGCATAACCATGTGAATGACCGAAGATTAGAAAACTACAATAATCCTTACGGTATTCATCCATACAAAAAATTCGAAGGCCAACTGGCGGCAGAGGGATACAACGAGAAATATTTATAACTTCGAGGAGTCAAAAGCCCCCATGTCCAAAGAAAATGTGAAATAAGCAAAGACGTGCAGTCTCACCGCCAGTGGTGATCGACGTCATGAACCCCCAGCCATCAGCAAGAGAGATTAATATCATAATCAAAGCCCTTTAAGTGGGAGAAGGTATGAAGAACGCGCACAGTAGACGCTCCCAAGCACCTAGAAATCATGTACTTCAAAATTTCTGGATCTAAGGTAATCCTAAAAAACTGCATTCCTTTCAAGTATATTTAATAATAATGCAGAAAATCATTTGTTCCATAACGCAATGCGTTAATGATGCGAGCCATAAGAACTTGCAGTGGCCAAAGCCACATTTCAAAGATAAACATTGCGAATAGTTAAAATTCAGAGAAAAACAAGGCAAGATGAAGATAGAACAGAATGAATTTAAAAGTAAATTTCTACTATATTTTCTACAAGATACATCCGGTAATTTATATACAGATTTCTAGAGTAAGGAGAAAGTAATTATTGTTAATTACAGGTGAAGAATCTATTGTGGTCCCAAACTGTACAATCATAATAGCACATGGAGAGCTGAACCGGTGAGCTGCAAATACGGTGACTTAAGATAAAATCGGTAAGTAGGCAAAGACGGTAATTTAACATCCTTCCTCAAACTGGAGTTAACTCTTTCACTCCAATCTTGTCTTTAAGAAAGAGAAACCTGGAATGAGCAAGTGGTTTTGTTAACAGGTCTGCAATCTGATCAGAGGAAAGAACATACTGAATTTTCAGCTTCCCTTCAACAACTTTATCTTTGACAAAGTGTATATCTAATTCAATATATTTTGTTCGTGCGTGATAAACAGGATTGGAGGCCAACACACTAGCACTCAAATTATCACACCAAACGGGGGCTATACTTTGATTTCCTTCAGCAGTGATTCTATCCAAGCAATTTCAGCGGAGGCTTGAGCCAAAGCTCTGTATTCTGATTCAGTGCTGGACCTGGCTACTACCTACTGCTTCTTGGATGACCAGGCTACCAATGTATCACCAAAATAAGTACAATACCCAGTTGTTGATCTTCTGTCATCAGGGCATGAGGCCCAGTCTGCATCAGCAAAATCGATTATTTCCATTCTATCACGTCTACATATCCACAAGCCTTGATCAATTGTTCCTTTCATGTATCTGAAGATTCTTTTTACTGCCTTCCAATGTACATCTGAAGGAGTTTGAAGAAATTGACTCAATTTGTTCACTGCAAAAGCTATATCAGGCCGTGTGTGTCCAAGATATTGCAGTGCTCCAATCGCACTTCCGTACAATGAAGGATTCACCATTTCCTCACCTTCATTCTTTGAAATGTATTTTCCTACTGCCATAGGAGTTGTACACGGTTTAAGATGTTCAAAATTAAACCTTTTTAGTAGGTCCTTTATGTACTAAACTTTGAGTGAGTAACATTCCTGATTCACACCTTTTTACTTTAATACCAAGAAACTTATGTAATTCACCCATATCCTTCGGTGCAAGCTGTAAATTTAATCTATCAATGAACTTTTGTAGCATGCTTTGATCATTACCAGTGATTAATATATCATCAACATACACTAGAGCAAAAATCACCTGGTTTTGATTCACATAGAAGAACAGAGAAGTGTCTGCCTTGGACTTAACAAAATTCCAATCTAAGAGTGTCTCTTCCAGCCTTTTGTACTATGCTCTTGGAGCTTGCTTGAGTCCATATAGGGCCTTTTCAAGCTTGCATACAAAGGTGGATTTAACTTTGTCAACAAAACCTTCAGGCTGGTTCATGTAAACAACTTCATCTAGTTTACCATTCAAGAATGCAATATTGATGTCAACCTGCCTAATGCTCCAGCCCTTTGAGATAACAAGAGAAAGGATCATTCTTAGAGTAGATGCTTTGATTACTGGACTAAAGGTTTCATGGTAATCAACACCTGATGTTTGTAGAAAACCTTTTGCAACAAGTCTTGCTTTGTACTTAAGAATTCTTCCTTCAATGTCTTGTTTCAGCCTGAATACCCATTTATTTCCTATCACCTTCTGGTTCCAATGGTGGCACTAGTTTCCAGGTCTTGTTTCTTATTAAGGCTCCATATTCATCCTCCATTGCTCCTCTCCAATTTTTGTTAGACAAAGCTTCAGTCATATTATTTTGTTCAGCTTTGTTGGGATCAGATATGTATTCCTGGCATTGAGTTGAGTACACCTTTGGCTTAAAGATGTCAGCCTTGCTTCTGGTAACCTGTTCAACATTTTGCCTCCTTGGCTCAACCTCATTCTGATTAGATTCATCAATCATTTCACCATGATGTGTGTCATCATTTTCTTTGTTAGCTTCTTCATTGCTGGTTTCTGTGTTCTCATCAGTAGCTACATGTGTTTCATTCTCGTGCATTTCCAGATGATCAGATTCTTGAGATGTTGCTGGCAGAGTTGTACAAGTATGAATTTTATCAGTTAAGCACATGGGATCAGAATTTTTGGAGTTATGGATAGGAAGATACTGAATGATGGTTTCAGAATTTGGCGAGTTACTTTTGCTAAGAAAGCCACTTTGGAATGGAAATTCATTTTCATTGAAGATTACATGCCTGGATATGTAAATTTTACCAATAGGGCTGAGACATTTGTAACCCTTGTGTGAGTTGCTAAATCCAAGGAATACATACTTAGTGGAGTGAAAACTGAACTTGTGACTTTGGTAAGGTCTCAGGCAGGGAAAACAAGCACACCCAAAAACCTTTAGATGTCTGAAATTAGTTGGCTCTTTATTTAGAACTTGATACGGTGACTTCATTTTAAGGACTGGTGTAGGTAGCCTGTTTATGAGGTGGGTGGCTGTGTGAAAGGACTCCCACCAGTAGTGTAAAGGCAAACTGGCTTGAGCAAGGAGAGTAAGGTATGTTTCTGTTATATGTCTATGCTTCCTTTCGGCTCTTCCATTTTGTGCAGAGGTGTGAGGACATGACACTCTCATATTAATACCAAGTTGGTGAGCTAGATTGGTGAAGGCTCTAAACTCTCCTCCCCAATTTGATTGTAATGTTTTAATTTTCTTATTGAAGTTGTTTTCAACTAGGTTTTTGAATTGGATAAAAAGCGTTTAAGGCTTCAGACTTATTTCTCATTGGGTATATCCAGGTGTGCCTACTATAATCATCAATGAAAAGAATGTAGAACTTAAGACTAGAGGCTGATTGTATAGGTGCAGGTCCCCAAACATGAGTGTGTATTAAGTCTAGAGGGGTTGATGCATGTGAGGTGGAAAGTTTAAAAGGCAACAAATGAGACTTGCCTAGTTAGCAGGCATCACAAAAAAGTTTAGCTTTATTCAAAATAAGGTGTTTATTATAGGATTTGAGCACTTGAGATATCAGTTGATTTGCAGGATGTCCAAGCCTCATGTGCCATAACTTCAGTTTTGATTGACAATCTGTGGTACTACTAGACTATTTTGAATCAACAACAAAGACAGGGGAGTTTGATTTATTTGGATGAATTGACTCTTGATAGGGTTGAATTTGATCTGAGTGCTCAATCTGATACAAGCTATCCTTAAGCTTCCCTTCCAGCAACACCTCTTTCGTCTGTTTGTCCTTAATATCACAAAAATTAGAATGAAATTCCACGAAAACATTATTATCAGAGGTCAATTGTGAGACACTAATCATGTTTTTCTGAATTGAAGGTACCAGCAGTATATTACTAAGAGTTAATGGCTTGTTATTTTTAGTGTTCAATTGATTACTGCCAATGTGAGATATATAAAGCTTGTTTCCATTACCAAAAATTAGGCCTTCCTTACCACCATACTCATTTGCCTAAGTCAAGTTTCCTTTGTCAGTAGTAACATGGTTGCTTGCTCCTGAATCTGCAAGCCAAGCTGGATCTGAAACGGTCCTTGAAGAGGCTATAAGTGCAGTAGCTCCAGAAAAGTTGCTTTGATGGTTGTAGTCAGGTCTGGTGCCCATGTACCTATCATCATATCAATTGAAACACTTTTCTACAGAGTGGTTGCTCATGCCACAGATTTGGCAAGGACCTTTGTTGAGAATTTGTCTTCCTCATTCCTCCTCTTCCTATGTTTCTTCCTCACCTGTAATTGTTGCCTCTTCCACCATAGTTAGACCTACCTCCTCTATTAGTATTTGGTCTATGAATGAAGTTTACAGATGCTTGATTCAAGTTAATTGAGGATAGGCTATACCTTGTAGCATTGAGATATTCCATTTTACTTTCATAAGTCATCAGAATTGACTGAAGTTCATACTAGGAGATGGATTCTCTACTATTGATTTGGACTACAATGGGAGTATATTCTTCATCTAAACCAGCCAATACCTGAGTAACAAGGTCGTTATGAGGAATTCTTTTTCCAGCGATCTTAAGGGTGTCTGCCAACTGCTTTACTGTGTTTCGGTACTGATCAATGCTCATTGATCCTTCTCTGGTTCTCTGAAGCTCACTAATAAGGAAAATTACCCTCAATTTGTTCATAATCCCAAAACTCTCTTGGACAGCATTCCAGAGACTATAGGAGCTCGAAGATCCCATAACTCTCATAGCTATTTGTGGTATCATTGATGAGTACAGCTAACCCATCAGTAATTGGCTAGTGGACATCCACTTTCCATACTCAGCATTGGGTATCATTTCAACTATGGATCCAGCAGAACCAGTGATTTGAGTAGCCAGAAACTCTGTTGGGCATTATTTAGTTCCTTTGATGAAACCTTCAAGGTTATGTCCCTTTATGATTGGCATGAGCATGTTTTTCCATAACAAAAAATTGTCTCTGTCAAGCTTCACATGTGGTACTTGGGTGAGGCTTATGCCAAACGATGGAATCTGACTTCCTTCAAGAGCTGAAGGCATCAAGGTGCTTGATGGCGGAGCTGATTGTGCATTGTCATTGGAACTTATGTTAGCCATTTGAGGAAAAAGAATCTAGCTCTGATACCAAGTTAAACTCAGAGAAAAACAAGGCAAGATGAAGATAGAACAAAATGAATTTAAAAGTAAATTTCTACTATATTTTCTACAAGATACATCCGGTAATTTATATACAGATTTTTAGAGTAAGGAGCAAGTAATTATTGTTAATTACACGTGAAGAACCTATTGTGGTTATAACAAGAATTGCGGTCCCAAACTGTACAATCATAACAGTACATGGAGAGCTGAACCGGTGAGCTGCAAATACGGTGACTTAGGATAAAACCAGTAAGTAGGAAAATACGATAATTTAACACGAATATTCGATCTAAAAGATTTTTTTAATCTAATGCAGAGCCCTTACCCTAAGGCACTCATGATGAACATCCGAGATGCTTTCATCAAAATAAAAATCCCAAATGAACAAACCTACTAAAAAAGCTTGGAGAAAAGATGGAATAACCAAAAACCAAAAGAGGAAAACACATGTTTGAAAATCCTCACTTGGAAAAGCAAGTATCTGATACTGTGAATGGTGAGGTGAAACACTTACCTACCAATAAGGATAACTTTGCTAGTACTCAAGGAAGTGTAACTGATGAAATAGTAAAAAAAATGTTGGAACTTAAAACGAGGCCACATGTCTTCGGTTTTCACTAAGGGCTAGACCATGTCTGGCTATGTCTATAATTGATGTCACGAAAATCTTTATCGCTGGAAAAATACTAGTATAATGAGGATCTATGTTCCTTTTGTTTTGTTACAACAAAATAATTAATGAAATAGCGTACTATATTACTGAAATGCAATTATTGTAAATGTACTTGCGTAAAAGATGAGTACACCGATGAGAATCTCAAACTCACCAAGCAAGCAAGTTCATGCAAAAAAATCAGAAATCTAAAACATCATGAGCTTCTGGGGTTGTAGTGACAGCATGAGCAGAAGCAAAATTCATTTCCCCTTTTAGTCCATTCCAGCCAGGAGGGTAACCATGAAGTTGAAAACACTTTTCCACTGTGTGACCATTATATCCACAATAAGTACAATGTGATGCAGATTTCTTTGCTTTGTCCTTGAAAAATCTGAGCTGATAATTTTGTTGGCTGAATTGCTTTGCCATCAAAGCATGAGTTTCATTGTGTGAATCAATGTTTGTAAGTTGTATCTAGCTTTCCTCTTGCAGCAATAGAGAATAAACCTTTGACATTCCCGGCAATGGAACCATTAGCAGTAATTGGCTTCTGATAGAAGCATAGGAATCATTCAATCCAACCAAGAATTTGAGCACATAATCAGATTGCTGTCTTACTTGCAGATATTTGAAAAGTTCACAAGAACATGTTGCCATCACACCACACGTGCATGTTGGAAATGGCCTATAACTAATGTACTCATCCCAAAGAGTCTTAAAAGTGCTGAAATATTCAGTTACAGAAAAAGTACCTTGATTGATGCAGCTTAAGGATTTTTCGAGATGGAAGACTCTTGGTCCATCACTTCTCAGATATCTGATCTTAAGTTCATTCCAGAATTCAGCCGCAGATACACAAATAGCAGGCTATTGCGTATCTCTTTTGAAATGGAATTCATTAGCCATGAGAGAACTAAATTATTTGCTCTTAACCATGCTGTGTACTTGACAGGTTGATCAGCAGAAGGAGAAACGATTGAGCCATCCATAAATTGTACCTTGTTCTTGACTGTTAGTGTAATGAGTATAGAGCGACTCCACGCAACATAGTTTTCTCCATTAAAGATTTCTGATATTAGAAGAGCGCCAGGATTGTCACTTGGATGCAGGTAATACGGGCTAGATGAATCGTCTGAAGGATTAATAGAAATCTGGTTGGATTCAGGAGCATTCATAGGGATAGAAGGATTACATGAACTCATTTTCAAGATATTGTTCAAGAAAATGCAAGAATTCCAAAGATATTTAATGCAAGAATTCCAGAATAGAATTCTACAAGACAGAAATAGAGAGATGAACTGATTTAGATGGCGGAATCTATTAGCTCTGATACCATGTTGATAAACAGAATTAAGGAGGCGAGATTGGCAAGAATTATCAAAGTGTTTTTCATTGATTTTGTACATCAGACTGAGATGTATTTATAATACATTATATCAACAGAAAGTTACCAGAAAATAACAGAAAACTGAACTAACTATCAACAGAAAAACAGAAATAACGACTAACTAACCATCTTCTCTAACTAATTCTTTTTCTTCTAATTTGAGCTTTTTTTCTTTCCATTTTAGCTCCATACTTTCAATATGAGATGTTACACTCCAACATTAGTTAGTATATCTTTAGAGTTTGATCTCTTCAAGAGTCTTGAAAGTATGGAGAGAATATTCTACTTTCTTTAGCTATGAAAATCTCAATACGGCAAGAAAAATGGATAGTAGGATTCATGGACAATGCTAAACACATGTCAAGCTTAATAGTGTACCATTGAACAATATTTCGAAGCTTGACACTCATCAAAAATAGACAATTGTCAAATGTTTTGTTTGAAAATATTGGAAGTAATTGTTTTTTTATTTTTTCTATTAAAGGAGACAGACAGAAATGAAAATTGAATAGTTATTTCTTGCAACAAAGACGTAATATTGAGATAATTCATGTATTGAAGAAAGAACCTTATCAATATGGAAGAGATGTAGGAATCGTTCTACTAGAATCCATATATCTTTGGCCTTTTGAGTAGTTATTTTTATTTATGACATACCCAAAAAATGCTTACTTGGAAAAATTTTTAGCAAAAATATATATATATATATATAGAAGTGTCTGCATGTGATTGATCATTTATCAAATCACATACCTATATCTCGTTGATCATATGTCAAATTATACCAATCCAATCACTAGTACGAGCAAGAAGACACATTTAATGCCCCCATGGGCATGTGACAGTGGTAAAGTATGAGTGTTCTCTACAGAGTCTCGAAGGTTCGAATCCCGCGGCAGCTGGAAAGGCAGATATCGTGTGGTGGCAAAGTTATGGTGTGCTTTGTTGCCCCTCTGAGATTCCTATCCGCACGTCACAAAGGGAGATCCACTAGGTGTAGAGTTGCTTCTCGAATGTTCGGTCCAAGTGTGTATAAGCTGTGACCACATTCGGGTTTACCTGGGTGGCGAACGAGGGAGGAAAGGCCGCCACTCCTCAAGATTAGTCGGGCAAAGTTTAGACGCCTGATTCATCCAAAAAAAAAACATTTAATCCATACATTACAAGTCCCACACTCCCTTTGATCTCAAGCTTAAGTCAAGCAAACCAAGAGCCAACCTAGATGTGGTGTCACTAAAGATTGTGGTCCTAACTAGGGGCAGATTTACAGCAAGGGCAGTGGGGTCACCTGCTCCCATAGTAAATCTAAAAATTTAATATTTTGTCCAAGTTTTTTTCAAGATTTTCAAAAAAGTCCTTGTAGCTTGCAATTTTTACCTCCACAATTAAAATTTGGTGTAATTTGCCCCTACAAATCTTATCTTCTAGCTCCGCCCCCAATCCTAACTAGTGACTCTATCAATATCTATGGCTACAAAGTCAGTAAAGTCTTGCACTGTTTGGATTTGGGTTACTTTATCCACCTGTAATATTACAACACAATGAAAATTAATATTTACTTCACATCACTTAAGAAATTCAATTTAATTCTTAAATCCTAATTTATTGTTCAAGATACTAGTAATGTTAGGTAAACTAGAATGTTAGACCTCAGAGGACAAGGTACAAGTATTTAGATATGGTAGCATAAAAATCACTATAAAACGTTTAGAAATACTTTTGAAAGAGTAGCTACTATCTTGAAAAGGAGATTCGGCTACAACATCCCTATTTGTATTAGATTCGATCGTATCCCATCTCACATAAAAATAAAATTACAATTGAACACGTCACAACATGCACAGTGGTGTTCAAAGAAAAACGATTTTCATTTATATTATTTACAGTTGAATCAATTTTATTATATAAAACCTTTAGACATTTAAAATTGATTAATAATAAAATTTTAAAACTCATGAAATTTTTAATCTATTAAATTGTATAAAATATCTTTGCTTTTCTTTCTAGAAAATGGCCCCGACTCTTGAATAGTCATCGTTCATAGTAATGCATACACGGTATTATGGAAGCTTCGTAAGTTGATGAATTTCTATATACTACTAGCTTTTGATATTTTCCATTATTGATATTGTTGGGGCTGATGGGCTCTCTTATATCCAGCAGAAGAAATAAACCAACAGAAGAAATGAAGAAACCCGCAGAAGAAATGAAGAAACTAGCAGAAGAAATGAAGTCAGATTGAAAACATGAAGAAATCTTCTTCCTCAATCTTTCACTAAATGACTTTACATTCAATCACATGAATCAATCACCATCTCAGGTGACTCAGCATACAAAATCAGAAATCTAAAACACTATAGAAAGATTTCTATCAGTTTGATTTTCAGGAAAAAAAAATTTTTCTCACAATCTCACTTTCTCTTTGATTTTTCTTTATCAGAATTCTCTCACAGAGATTCATTCTATCTCTCAGATTCTAGCTATATCTATAACACTATCTAAGGCTCCTATTTATAGACATAAAGGAGCATCAATTCAGTTATCAACTAATGCAACTATCATAGGCTCCACCTTGTTGAAGATTCCAACTGAAATTGGTTAAGTAAAGGCTCCTACATGAAACAGAATTTTTTGTTTGTTTGAGGAATCAAGAAAACTGATTTTAAGGAATCTGTTGGGTTTTGATACCCAATAAATCCGGGCTATGATGTAAAACCGAAGTTGGATAATATTTCATAGGTCTCGGCCGATGATTGAAATGATATGATGACACCACAATCGGATCAATCGAATCACGTAACACACTTGGACCATTCGAAGTAGCTTAATTGTATTAGTGCTGCTCATGGCCCAACCCGAACGACTTGGATGGCTTTAAGGTTTTAGCCCACTTACCCCTTCGTTATTGGGCCTCGTTTGTTTGACCTAAAAGCCTAAACCCTAAACCTAGCTTTAACCTATTTAATGTAAGTTGCTTATTATTATTAGGGTGTGGGAAATTAAAAGAGTGCAGCCGACTTTGTGAAATAGAGAGAAAAACCGGTTCTTGGAGTGTATGTTTTGTCCATTGCTTTGTGCTTCCATTGGAGAAATCATCTATTCTCTTCTTCTTTCACTACCTTGCCTTTGTGGCTTTCTTTGTGGCTTTAATTTCCTACCATAGTCCTTTGTGGGCTGAGATTTATAAGCAACCGAGTTCGGGT
>CAIGRF010396167.1:4568-21068 GCA_903798235.1 Fraxinus ornus | reverse complement strand
AAGAAGTATTCAAAGGGTAACAATGAGTTTTCTTAGTCTTTTTCCTTAAATTTTCATCATCCCTTTCCTATGGGGAGTCTGGGCCCTTTTATAGGAGAAATACACTAAGGCCTAGTACTCCTGTCTTGTCAACACAAAAAGCTGAACTGAGCTAGGTCATGTGTTGGCGTAATAGGATTGGCGCCCGAGCTCAACTCTTTACTGTTGATCGTGAGATGATGGGACAAGCGGGTCCTGGCAATAAATGCATTGTTTAGCAAGGCAAGCTAAGGTTTCTGATTGGAGGGCTAGGAGGGCGCTGACACAAGACCTTTCCACGCGTGTCCCTCTGGTTGGTAAATTAAAGATCTTGTCAGTGATCTTTAATCATTAGCTATTGTTGTGTCTCGAAATACTACAATAGCTTGCTGAGCAAATGACATAAGGATTGAGCTGGCCTCACATGATCGATCTCGCGTTACCTTCTCCTTATTGGAATATGATAGTCCAATCTCAACGAGCTCGGAGGTCGATATCAACATAAGCAATTACTTGATTCTCAATCCAAAACTCTTTCTACTGATGGCACTCAGTTTGCATTTTTCACAAACAAACCAAAATTTCAGCATGGTAAGAAACCTAAGTATCCCAATCAGCAGGGCAAATCCACCATCTATTCTTAACCTCCTTCTCAATCCAATTCTGGATACCCATCCTCCAAACCACCATCAAATAATTCTGACAGTCCCTTCAACTCCAACAGATTTTCACCATGTCAAATATGTAGCAAGACCAATCATCAAGCCCTTGACTGCTATCATAAAATGGACTTCTCATACCAAGGACGATACCCACCAGCACAATTGGCAACCTGGTAGCCCATCCCCATGGCACACAGAAAGCTGAACAGCCGTGGTACCTGGACAGTGGTGCTAATAACCACATTACTTCTGAGTTAGATAATCTCACCTTGCAGCAGCAGCCATATCAGGATAATGATCAGGTCGCAGTAGGCAATGGAGGAGGCTTGCTCATCACCAATATTGGTTCTTCCATGCATCTTAATTCTCAACATCAATTTCTTTTGCATAACATTTTACATTGCCCCCATGTATCTTCCAACCTACTATCTATACAGAAATTCTGCAGTGACAATAGTTGTTATTTCGTTCTAACAGTTTCTCATTTCTTTGTGAAGGATCAAAGACCAAGCAAATACTCCTCCAACGACAGAGTGAAGCTGGCTTATACCCTATGTATCTTAAGCAAATGAAACTCAACAAGTCAAATCCAAAAGCTGCTTATATCTCCAACTTTACTGCCTTGCAAGGGGTCAAAGCTCCACTTCATATCTGTCATTCCAGACTAGCTCATGCTTTTGTACCTATAGTGTCTAGAGTAGTTAGAGAGGCTATGTTTCCTATTTGGGGTCCTGTAAAATGGAATAATATTTGTGAGTCTTGTCAAGTTGCTAAAAGTCACAAAATTCCCTTTCTTGAGTCCAATAACAGATCCACATATCCTCTAGAGCTAATACACTCTGATGTGTGGATCTCCCCAGTTTCTTCAGTTAATGGTTGTAAGCTTTATGTCCTTTTTATTGATGACTATTCAAGATTCACATGGTTGTTTACTTTAAAGCATAAATCTGATGTGTTCTCTTGTTTTATCAAGTTTAAACAATTAGTTGAAAATCAATTCTCTCAATCAATCAAACAACTTCTCACTGAGAATGGTGGGGAATACATGTCCATTGCCTTCCAAACCTTTCTATCTAACAATGAAATCCTCTACAAGCTCACTTGTCCTCATACATCTGAGCAAAATGGAATTTTCAAGAGAAAACACAGGCATATAATTGAAACTGGCATCTTCTCCTAGCTCAATCTCACCTTCCTTCTTGCTATTGGGTTGATGCCTTTCTGACAGCCACTTATGTCATCAATAGGCTCCCCACACGGGTTCTAAACAACCAGTCCCCCTATTTCACTTTGTTTAGCAAACCACCAGATTATTCCTTCCTAAGGACATTTGGCTGCACCTGCTACCCATTGCTCAGACCTTACACACCTCACAAATTAGCATTTAGAAGTACTAAGTGTGTCTTTCTCGGGTATAGCCTAAATCAGAAAGGTTATCGTTGTTTGGACTTGAAAACAAAGAAAGTATACATCTCTAGATATGTAATCTTTGAAGAGTTGAGTTTCCCTGCCTCTGCTACACAGGTTCAAGCTACTGCGTCTCCATCCTTGAAGGACAATTTGCAGTATTCTGATCGTCGAGCAAACTCAGGTTCCATCTCTCAATCTTTACCATATTTTGCAATTCCTTCATTTACTACTACTGTATCTCTTGAATTGTCCACATCACTTTCTCCAAATAACATCTCTTCCATACCAGAATCAACTTATCTGGTCTCTTCAAATTCCAGTCCACTCTCATTTATTGATGAACCCATGCCCGCTTCTCCATCTGCCTCCTCACCTACAGATTTACCAAAAATCTCTCCTACCTCTAATCAATCCCCTACCATTCCCATACCTGAAACCTCAAGCCATAAATAATCACTCGATCCAAGACAAACTCATCTAAACCCAAACTATTTCCAGAATATCATCTCTATTACTCTACCAAGTACACTCTTCAAGCCTTATCTGCCACCACATTACCTCCTGAACCACATACCTACAAAGAAGCAATGACGAACCAGAAATGGATTGATGCTATGTAGTCCGAATACAATACTTTACTAGCTAATCATACTTAGACTCTATGTCTTTGACCTGATCACAAGAAAGTCGTGCGAAACAAATAGGTGTTTAAACTTAAACAAAACTCAGATGGGAGCATTGATAGATACAAGGCCAGACTAGTGGCTTAGGGATTTGATCAAATTGATGGTGTGGACTTTACAGAGACCTTTAATCCTGTTATTAAACCAGCTACGATTAGATTAGTGTTGGCCCTAGCTGTTTATCATAATTGGTTCATAAGGCAGCTTGATATATCCAATGCTTTCTTACATGGTTTTCTTGAAGAAGAAGTGTAAATGGAGCAACCAAAAGGATTTGAGGATCCTCATCTCACTGATTATGTGTACAGGTTACACAAGTCATCTATGGACTAAAATAAGCTCCAAGAGCTTGGTTCTTGAGATTATCCCAAGCTTTGCTAGCTCTCGGGTTTCTTGGCTCAACTGTTGACACATCCCTTTTTACATTTTATTATGGCAACATTTCTATCTTTGTACTTATTTATGTTGATGATATAATAGTTGCAAGCAACTCCTCCTCATCTATTGATCATCTTATCGCTAATCTTGGTGCTAATTTTGTTGTTAAAGATCTCGGGCCTCTATCTTATTTTTTTGGGCATTCAAGTCAGCCACACGTCAGAAGGCCTTCATCTCAGCCAAACCAAATATGCAACTGACTTATTGCATCACACCAAAATGGGTGGTGCTAAACCACCTCCTATACCCTGCACATCAGAAGTTAAAACTCTCAAAGTTTTCAGGGGATCCACTTCCTAATCCAGCTAAATACAGAACAATGGTGAGAGCTTTGCAATATCTCACACTTACCAGGCCAGACCTCTTGTTTAGTGTTAACCAACTCTGCCAGTTTCTCCATTGTCCAACAACTGATCACTTGGTGGCAGCAAAGCGAGTATTGAGGTATATCGATGGCACCTTACACTTTGGACTCAACTTCAGCAAAGTCACTCTTCACCTTAATGGGTTTTGTGACTCGGATTGGGTAGGGTCTCTAGATGATAGGAAATCTACTTCCAGCTATTGTTTATTTCTTGGCCCATGTCTCATATCCTGGTCTGCCAAGAAATAACCAGTTGTCACCAGGTCAAGTACTGATGCAGAATACCGATCTATGGCCTTTACAGTTGTTGAACTTTACTGGCTTAGGATGCTTCTTAAAGAACTTCATATACCCCTAACAACTGCTCCTTGCTTATGGGTAGACAATGTTGGTGCTTTAGCTCTCTCTTCCAATCCAGTATTCCATGCTCGTACTAAACATATCAAGGTAGATTACCATTTCATTTGGGAAAATATTTTCAATAAAGACTAGATATATATGTACTGTTGATCAGCCCTCACACATCTTTACCAAAGGCCTTACTTCATCCAGGTTTATGACATTGCATGACAAGTTGATGTTGCGTGATCTCCCCATCAATTTGAAGGGGGATGTTAGAGATATATGCTCCGAGAACTCTGCCACATCAGATTCAACTAAATGATCTTGTTCTGTTAGCTATTAATCCGCATGTACTCTGGTATTGTTTTGATCTTCTGTTATGCATTTAGTTAAACATTTAAACTTTGAATTCTTGTACTTATCCACTGAGCTGGATTCTGTAATTCAAACACCTTGTAATCATCTATATATATATATATATATATGAAGACATACACAAACTGGTATCTCAAGGAACCAGTTTATTTGCAATTCTGACTTTTTTATCTTCTCGTAGGCATGTTAGTCGATGGATCATGATACAATTTGATGTTGACTAGTAGAACCATAATTCCAAATATGATATAAATTTTGCTATAAAAATGTTGAGAAAATTTTGTGCCACATTTATACATAAACCCCATAATTAGACACTATCTTATTTATTCTTCTATACCACCCCCAAAATATATAGCAATCATCTATTTATCTGCAGCAACAAAAATAATATACAGTCTTCAATCATATGTTCTAAAGACCTAATCTGTCTGTAAGAACTCAAAAGCCCCTCCCTTCTCAACTCTATATGCCTATATAATTTAATTTCTTTCCTTCTCTACACTATCAGCATGCTATCCCCTTAGGACACATAATGCAGGTCGAGATGGAAAAATCTGCGTCCGTATATTTCCAGACGAACCAGTTACAGTAACTCATCAGGTTACAAAGTCTGGAAACAATTGTTCCGCGTACCTCTTGCGGTTTTGAATGTTGATGTTTTCAAACATGCTGGTCGAGTGAGCAGATGTTGGAGTATTCATGCCATTGAACTCATTTGTTTCTCCAATTTCAACTCCTCTTATGCTATGGTTCGGCAGGAAATTTTGATGTGTACCGGAGAGGTTTTCGCAGTGTGGAAGGCCTAGAGTGAGAGAGACTGTACCATTTCCTGAATATGGAGCCTGGAACTGTTCTGTCCCAAACCTTCCGATTTCCCCCATTGGATATGAACCAAATCCTCCAATTAAGTTTGAGGGTGTAGCCATTAATGTGAATCCATCTCTGCTCTGTCTCTCATTGCTGAATTCCATTGTCAATTGATCATTGTTTGCATCAGTAGAATTTGAATCCATGTTTGTTGATGGAACAATGCTGCTGCGCGTTTTCTTTCTACTTCCTTGAGTAATGCTTTCGATTTCTGATGATCCAATTAAGTTGAAAACTGACTGGTTCCTGAAACTTGCATCAGTTGGAGATGCGGAACTAGTTGAAATTGTCATTGATGGAGTTATGATATTCTGGTTAATGGGGCTGTCCTGTTTTGCAATAAAATTCTTGTTCTGTTTTTCGGTTCCGGGGCTATTCTCTTGTGGAGGAGCTGTAGATTTTGATACTGATTCTTCGTTCTTTCTACCTTTGCCAGTCTTCTCATCTGACCCATTTTTTTCATGTTCCTTAATCTCCTCTGTGTACATCTCCTCGACCATCGGTTTCCAGAGTCGAACTCGAGCATTGATAAACCAATTAGATACCTGAACAATAGTGATTTGTTAGTTAAGTTGAACTCTTTAGGTACTTAACAATATTAAAGAAGAAAAAGTTGTTCAGCATGGTCATGTCTTAAACACAATCAAGAAGCCCCAAAAGTATAAGAGTTATCAGGTACCTGACTCCTAGTAAGCCCTGTCTGTTTAGCAAGCATGACCTTATCTGAATCCTTGGGATAACTGAACACCAATTGCAAGAAAAATATATCATTAAAAATCAAGAAAAAACTATCAAATTTCTATTATCTCAGATAGATTCTGTATGAAATTCTTAAAAAAGTTACGGGTGCAGGAAGTGTTCAAAAAGCCAGGCACGAAGAACTGAAACAGAACGCTCAGGCAATCCTCTCTGGGGTCTCCAAGCACTGTGCTGGATCATTCCCAATTGCTGTAAAGCTTTTTGTTGGCGAATCTGATTATCGACATATTTGAGTCTTGAACCCTCAACTTTTCCTCCCAAATTTTCTTCTTCACCTAGGGCGTTGCTTGCAGAACGAATTTGGTTTAATATAGAATCTTTTAAGCACCGGAATTGCTTTGAGATTGTTTGTAAAGCCAGAGAAGTGTACGTTTTTGCAGAACCGATTCCTGCTGCTTGCTCGAACATAGATATGACCACCCGCACCTGGTGGTGGTACTGTCTGTACCTCTGCTCCACCTTAAAAAACAAACAGACTAATTAATCATTGTCCTAATAAACTCGGGCAAATTATTTTTCTCCACTATATTTCCTGTTTATTGCTATATTAATTATAGGAAAGTATAAAGTAATTATATTTGTGTCAGTAATGTCGTCAAATGTACCTCAATGCGCTGGGAGAGAAAAGATTCTTACCTCATCGAGCATGTTGACAAGCTTTGCTTTCTTCATCTGAATTTCTAGTTGTTCTGCTGTAGTGAGTTCAGCACTGCGTTTTCCACTGGTTTCTGCTATGCTATTTGCAGCAGCTGAGGATTCTCCGACTGTACTCTTGGCTTGTCCGAAGGTCGACTTCCCTGATTCTGTAGCAATCTTTACTTCCCTACCGACATTGACAACTTCTTCTAGAAGTTCTTGTGCTGCCTTCAAATACTTAGAACTCAAAAGCATACTTTGCATACCAGTTACGCCGTTGGAAACCCCAGAAACCGAGGAAGGTGATTCCCCAGAAACCCTAATGTCGTCCCCACGAACCGATGGCTTGGTGTTCACAAGGGGTTGGGATGGAGAATCGCCTTCGGGCCTAAAAGACCCGAACCTAGGAGGATGCTGGGAAGAGAGGGTTAAAGAGAGCCCTTGTTGAGCGCGTGTAACATCACGCGCCTCTGTGAGGTCCATAGATTGGTTGTACAGATTGTACTGAACTCGTGGCAGGAAGCTGTGGAGGGCTGAGAGATCCTGCTGGGAATGGACAGATGGAGGGTGAGTGTTTTGGTATGAGGTGGCGGTGGTGGAAGTGGTGGCTTGGAGGGGTATGCCAACAAAGTGTTGAGTTTGAGAGGGTGGCGCATGGGGTAAGTTTAGGGAATTCCCTGAGTTGTTGGAGTTGAGAAACACGAAGTTGTTGCCACCCGGCTGCGGCGGCTGCTGGGTGTCAGAGTATCCAACGTAGCCAGGATTCATCAGAATCAGGGTTTGTAACCCATCACCACCTCCTTGGATTTCTGAATTTCCATGGAAGTATCCAGCCATCTATAATTCAACACAACACTTTTCACACACACTAACACAAAAGGCCAATATGTAATTACAAACTATACCTGTTAAGGATTTATGAGAGTTGCAGGTATGGGTCAAATCATTTGATAAAAAAACTGTAGAGAATTGACTGAAACTGTAATAATCTTGTGATCAAATGATCCCTGTAAAATTCAAAAAATAATAATAATAATAATTAAATCTGACATCTTCATGATTAGATAATAAAGAATTGATAATAACCCACAATCTTGGTTCTTCAATATATTTGTTGACAATGTATTTTTCCGTAGAGTGGAAGTGGAATGAAAAGAAATAAACCTAAAAGCAGATATCTGAATTTATTGGTAAGGAAAGAGAGATTTGAATGGGGGAGGAAAGGGAATGGTTAGGTTAATATTATTAATACCTGGTTTGATGAAAATCACGTGCTCCATCGTCACCGTCTGCAAAGGTGGAAGAATTTTAGTTACAGTGACACCATAAACACCATCATCAAGCTTCAGTGGCCATAGCAACAGGTATACTATCTCACGAGAAATCTATATATACATATAGATGTAGAGAGAGAGAGAGAGAGAGATTTAAAGTGAAATATATGTCAGACTTAAACTCAAGAACTCTGCAACTGATATCTATCAGTAGATAAGGAAAGAAAGAAAGAAGTGAAGGTCGAAAATGAGATGAAGCTAAAAAGGCTGTGAAAAAGGTCCCCTTCTTTATTCACTCAATTATCCACACGTTTCTCTCTTCTTTTCCTTTCAAAAATTAGAATAAGAATAATTCAAGAAAAGAAAAAATATGTGTGTGTGGGTTTTGGGTGAAGTACCTTCGAATTGATTAAACACAGGAACTTCATTGATTTGACCCTCGTTCTCAAATCATTTGATGCAGGCAGGATTACTGCTATGAACTACAAACAACTTTTTCAGAGAGAGAAAGCTCTGTGTGTGTATGTTTGATGTAAGAAAAATGCTAATCTGATCAAGTGTGTGTATGTCCGGCTGAAAACGAGGAAACGTCCCCTTCCCACTAAAGATTTATGTATATATAATTATATTATTATAAAGATAGAAAAGAGAGAAGATCATCATGGATATTTCTGCTATTGCTATGTAGAAGTAGTAAGGGGGTTGGGGGAGGGGGGGTCCCCTTCTCCATTATTGATTTCNTTGTGGTGGGTGGCAAAGTTTTAGATAAAGTAATTTTAATGCTGAGGAACACAGGGGCCAACCACCATATCACACATCCTTAATGCCCAAAAAGCTAATGTGCTATATCTTTTAATTTTATGCATAAATTATAAGTTTATATTTGTCAATGTGTGTAAATTTTGGATTTGTCCTTTCTATGTGTTGAATATTGAAATGCACAAGAATCATTTTTCATCGCTTTATTTTGATTCATTGTCATCTCTAATGAATTATTGACGATAACATATTCAACTCTTACAATTCTTGCTACATCTCAAACTTGAGAAGAGGTGGTACAGAAGAATGTGAAAGTAGACAGTGCGAGTAGGGCTTGTCAGTTAGAGCTCATCTGAAGTGTCGCTAGAGGCATGAAGAATCAATACCTCGCTTTAGAATTTGTACTTTTGAGAATGCTTAAATATGAAGAATCAAATAAATCTTAAAATTCGTAACGAAGTAATTTATACGTGGCTGAATTAACAACAAAAAGATAAAAGATAAAATTTATATATAGAAGGAAGACACTTTATATTGACCCAATTGTTAATCTCTAGCATTACTACATCAAGTGATTGATTTTAGTGGGTAAACATGGACAACTTATAGGAGGGTTAGGTAATTTAATTTTTGACAACTAAACTATTAATCAAGATTTGAAAAGTGTAACCCTCTTTTAATAAAACACAATGTTGATGTCTAGTGGACCCATATGCATGTTCATTGGTCAATGCCTTTATGAATCAAATGGAAATTGTGGTCCTACAAAAACCCAATAAGTCTAGGGAAAAAAAACTTACTTCTTTTTGAATAATTTTAACTTATTTTGGCACCTCAATAGATGGAAATATTATTTAATTAAAGCTTAAACATCCAATTTTAATCAGTAATTAATCTTGTTAAATCTATTTATTTTTTGTATTTTCTTAATTGTTTATTGGTGGCAAAGAAATATAGAGAGTAAATTGATTTAAACTTTTTGTTGTTTTTTCTATATATTACAAAACATGGAATCTGCATTCATTTATTTATTGTACAGACATGATTTGTACTGTATTTATCAGAACATTTATGGGAATAAAATTTAAATTTCCTTAGAAAAGACAATTCAAAATTTTCACTTTTCACTTTCAATGGATACAGTTGTTACGAAGTACACAAGTGTTTCCCTCCCCCATATTGTGAGTATACTGTCACGAAAAGTGTCAAACACTTCGTTGCAGCATAGCAGCATTGATGTACATGATGGATAAATGACCTGATTAGATAGGGAAATTTCGAGATATTAATTGAACCAGTGTTGGGGTCTATGATTGATTCATATGCTTTTAATATTTACAATAACAAACTAATTTATTTGTATAGAGGGTGTGCTAGCTATCTAGTGATGTAAATTATTTATCAAAATGGACCATGATTTTGGAGTGATGGTAGTTAATTTGGTAATCATTATAATGTCATTCCCCTTTAATAAAAAAAAAATGTAGTAACAATGACCACTTGACATTGATGTCTTGTGTCAAGTTTTGAATTAGAATTAAAATAGTTGAAAAAATAGAAAAAAAGATGTCAGTATTAATGGTTAATGTCAATAAAATTAATGAATAATGCTGATTGAATAGGCTCAATGACAAGCCACTTTTTGACATACTGGTTTTGCAGTTTTTAATTGGTAAAAATCTGTCATAAGCTGTTCCTGTAGCATAACTATAAATTAACAACTCTTGCATGTATTGAGTGACATAGGAAGTTTGTTTGTGCTGGTGAATCTTGTACTACATGTCCCTTTTAGTGGCATTATATGTTTTTCAAACCTTGTAAGTGGCAAAGCATGACATGCTAATATATAGTGATATCTGAATTCACACGTACGAGTTTAAGTTCACTTGTCACGAAAATAAACGCGATTTGAGCAGTTTAAACTATAGCTCGTGACCTCGACCTTCAACCACACTATTTAGCTTTTTTCAATCATCCAATTTTGAGCGTACATATGACCACTCAAGTCTGAATGTGTCGATCTATCTAAAAAAAAAAAAAGTTGTTTCGAGTCAACCAAAATGATAAACAACTCAAAATTTCTAGGTAAGTCTCAATCTGAATAAGTTGAGACCACCTGACTTGACTCCGTCTAACAACTCAAACAAAGAATATTAATCCTCGTGTTTGAATTACGAAGCAAAGTTTTTTCTTGCATAAGAGATGGAAAAATAGCTTTGCTCAAAAGTCACATCACATGTGACATGTCTTAAGAGGTCACAGGTAAAGACTGCTTAAGGGGACGTTTGCTCCCCTGCTCTTAAACAATGTGGCCGCAAGAGGTTATGGGATTGGCAGGCAGCAACCACTGTATTATTTTGAACCAACTTTGTGAAATTGCCTCAAATTATTTGATTATTTGATCAAAGTCAAAAAGTAAAGTTCAAAATAAGCAATTATTGAGCATTGGCAAATAAGTCCATTTTTATCACCTAAAAAAGTACGAGTCTCCATTCAAAGATTTATTTCTTTTTATTTTCATATCCTAATTCCGAACTATCGATTTGGCGATTTGGTGCAAGTCAATTTTTTTTTTTATCGAATCGAAACAGTCTATTTTATTAGTAAATTGTCACAGGTCTTGCATCTGTCCTCTTTCTTTAAGGTTGTTTTGGTGTACTAAGTGTATTTATACCATTAAAATTAAAAGTGGAAAAAGAAAAGAGGAAAGAACCAAAGCAAGTTAAAAGAACACCTTTTTTTGCTTTTCTCCTCCTTTTTTTGTTTTTTTACTTCCTTTTTCTTTTTTCCCTTCATAATTTTTTTAAAAAGAAGACAAGTCAAGTGGCTATTAGCAGAATTTCAGATAATTTTCACTAAATAAAAATTCTCTTGCACTAAATTGATATGAAAATCAAGAAAAACAATTGTTAATATTATAAACTGACGGGCGTTATTCTCTTTTGGTTACATAATTTGAGAGTTTTTTAGAAGAAAAAATTTATAAATTCCCATTCCGGGTTGTGCGATAAAATGCACACTCTACATTCTAAGATAAACCAGATAACAATCTCAATTTTCTTAAGAAAAAAATAAAATAATTTGAAAATGCACACTCTACATTCTAAAGATGAAGAATTTGCTTTCACGTATGGGTCCATGTCTTTATTAGCCAGAACAAGGGCTGTACTTTTTTCTCTGTTGTGTGATTCTCTTTCTTTTGCTACAAACCCATCCCAATACACAAACACTAATTATTATTATTATTATTGGGGTTTTGCTCAAGGAATATCAAACCCCACCAAATGCCATTAATTGAAACCAAGTTGCTCTCCATATGTCTTCTAGTGGACTCCACCAAGTGTTATGCGATTCGCGCCTATGTTGCACAGTACATACGTTTAATACACGCGCACAATAAATATGATTGACAGTTCGATAATGAAAGAATAACAAAGACCAAACGAACATCAGTGTAAACCCAAATAAAAACGTTGAAAACTATAATGCATGCATGAGTCTAATATGGATAACATATCAAGCTCGATAATAGACTCAAGATGACATATTACCTACTCCAAGCATGGGAGCGTTTCAAACACAAAAGGGTGTCCCCTAATACTATTGACTACATTTAATAATAAATATTTGGCCTCTTAACTCCTTGCAAATTCTTATTGAATTTTGAAATCCTAGCAAAACTCTATTATATTCTTAATTTGCCTGTAGTAGGATTTTAAACATCGGTTAATAGCATACTGAACATCTTGAACTTTTGATTGTCAATCAATCTCGTGATATCTTATTTTGCACATACATGTAGGTTTGACGTGCACACAATTGACTCGGAGTACTCGGTCAAATTCAAAAATTTAAGACACATGATCATATAACTAAAGGAAAAATTAAATCCTAGTACGAAGAACTTCTCAAATTTTTGGCTTGTTGGGGTTTCATTATATAGTGGGATTATACGAAGAAGAGTAATGGAACTCACACAATGTAAGGATAAATGAGCAGTAGTTATGAATGTAATTAAAACTAATATTTGATTTTAACTTCAAATTACAAGGAGATTGTAAAGAATGGCAAATAATTTAATGAATTACAGATACGTATAAAAGATACTCGTGCTTGAATATTTGAAAAACGACAAAAGTATAAAATCATTACGTACATTTTCATCTGAATAATATTATGTAACACTAGGTGACAATTGATATATGCTGCTTCATTATCTAATGAATTAAAATGCATCCCAATGATATTTTGTAGCATTACTCGATCCATTTCTGAGCGAATAGATTTTGCCTTGGCCTTATTAGGCTATCAATTTCAAATTATTAAATGTTAAAGAAATATATGGAACTAAACACGTGTGCTGCCATTTGATTATCGTACAAGGTAAAAATACACTACCTTAAAAAAAACAACACTAGGGATATCTTAATGGTGATTGCGCGCAAACCACAAGTCTTGCTTCTTACCATTTAAATACTAATTTGAATCTTTTCCCTCTTGGGAAGCATCGTATAAAGCATGTCGTAACAAAAAGTGTAAGTCTTTAATTAAATAAGAATGTCACTTTTATGATATATAAAAATTTGATTTTTAATTGAGATTTAGAAAGATCTTTCAAAATAATATGTCCACTCAAATTTGTGTACTAGTACAATAAGGATATGTTTAATACGCTGAGCTGAATAGTATTAAATAATTCATCAATTGTCACAATAGCATGACATTAATTTTAACGATATATTAATGGTATGTTTGTTCGGATTAAAATCTGATTTCAATCTAAGTCAAAGTCAAACATTCAATATCAACCATATCTTTCATAGGTCTCACATCTTTTCAATCACACATTTCAAAAACTTCTATCACAATCCGCTAAAAATCTGATTTTAATTCACATCAAACATCGTCTAAACAATTTTGTAACTACACCCTTCATAAATAATAGAAATGATCTTCTACTCATGTTGGGTAGGTTAAAACAAGTTCGTTGCTGAATGTCAGTGGTTAAGCTTACAATTTTTAACAATGAGAAATATGGCCGTTATCTATCACATCAAGTCATCAATTTTGAATTTCTATCTCTTGTGTGGGGTCCAATAACGACTCTATTTTTCATTATCATTCTACAATAATGAGAATCAAACGGATGCTAAATTGTCAAAATTTGTAGACTCACGTCAGCACAGTGAATAAGATAACTCATATTTATCATGAATATGAGATTATTTATGTCATAAATAATATTCATTCGTAAGAGGTCGAAAAGTAATTTACTGCCTCATCATCCAATATCCAAGATTTGCATTATAGCCTTTTATCTTGCTCTGTTTAAGTTCAAAATAAAATATACTTATAGCGTTAGGCACAAACGGCGGAGCCCGCCGCCGTTGACGCGTACAACCCACGTCCCATTTTTCTTCATTTTTTGGTATTTATTTCCTATCTTCACTGTACACGTGTCGGTCAAATGACCGTCCACGCCAGAAGATTCCATCGTCAATTTAGGCCCCACTATCCGACCGACCCTTCTGAACTTTTAAAAGCGTGAAATGCAACGAATCGTACGGGCCCACGTGTAGAAAAATTTAAATTGGAAAAAGTCAAGAAAGCAGCCTATGGGAGCCCAGCCGTGTATTGATCAGCAACTGCTTTTTATTAATATCTTCGAGCGTGTCGCTGTCGGCAGCACACGTATCGGTTGACAAGAGCAACGTTGCTGGACCGTCCCGGTCTGACGTAAACTGTGTTGTGAGTTCACAACGTCGTCGCCACGTCATATTAGTTCTTTTTTTTTTTTTTTTCTTTTTTCATTCAGAATTATTAGCATGTTCGTACGAGTTTAGGAAAATACTATTTTTATTTAATAATGTGTATGTCAAGCGGATTTAGTGATATTAACTCCAGGTTTGGTGCAAATTAATTAAAGTTAAAAGTTAATTTTATTTATATAAACTATGGAAATTCGTAACTTTGCAGCAACACATTTCATCAACTTTTATCAAAATTTAATTTGAATCCTTACTGATCAGGGGCTAATGTTAAATTCTGATAGATGTAAATCAAGCTCGTGTTTGGTTTGATGTAAATAAAAATCAGATTTTTAGTAATTTTGACAAGTTTATGGATTGTGTCATTGTGTGGTTGAAATATTGCTAAAAGTTGTATATTCAAAAAAAAAATATATATATATGATTTAAAATTAATTTTTAACTTTAATTTAAATTTTTATCAACTTTTTCATCCTACCAAACATGAACGAATGTCAAAATAGAGGGTGATATGGGGTTGGTAGTGTCAATGTAAATTATACAATAATAATGAAAAAAAAAAGTATAGAAGTTGAAGTATAAATAACTATGATTTGTTATGTTCTTTTTAACAATCTGAGGCAGATTTTGTGTCAAGAACAAAATAAAAGTTAAAAATAATATATAAATCGGTACTATTATCACTAAAATTTGGTGACAAACACCGACGACTTCTCACCGAAGGCTGAAGCTAACATCATTGACGTTATTGTCTAAGGTAATCGTTGATGAAGGAGTATCAATGACTGTGATGAATAGCAATATCCTCATAGGTAGTTTCATCAAAATCACCAACAAATATTATTTTTAATTATGGCTATCAAATGTCTTATTATCGGCGATTGCCAAGGAAATTTTCATCAATGATCATTTGTTTCATTATGGGATTTTTTTTCTAATCATTGTTCTAAAAAAAATCGCATTAATGATTTTACCATTCTCAAATTTCTTGAGTCGCCTTCGAATCTCTCGAGTTTCCTCTCTTATTTATTTCCATCTATCTTCCACTTTGGATCACAATTTAATGCTAACTTACAAGAAGAAAACCAGTGTAGATTTGGCAAAGTGTACAAATTTTGACGTGGTGCAATGAAATTGTAGCAAGGATTGTGCGAATTAGTTAAAGGTCTTCTAGATTCAATGATGCGTGCTTTGGTATAGTAAACGTGGCCTACTTACACCAATAAAATGTCATCAAGTAGTCTTTTAGGTAAGGCACACTATCCACTCAAAGACTTTTTGCCCATTGCAATATTTTTATTATATTCTTATTATTGTTTTTTAGGTGAAAATAATAATACAATATTTGGGTTTTTTCTTGTTGTTGATTTCGTGCTATTTAATGTTATTTATCAAACATGTTTTGCTCTATTTAAAGTAATTAAATTTAAGAACAAGAAATTTTAACGTTGAAAGACGAAAGTCCACATGTTCGAAAGTACAAAATGATTAATTTCTAGAAGGTTGGCCACCCTTAGTTCGTAAGATGAGGTCAACTCAAACAAAGTGGGAGAAGTGGCCAATTCCATTGCTTAGAAGACAAACCCAAGTCGAGCAAACTAGATGGACGATGTCAATCCCATGAGTCCAAATCACGACTTAAAATGTAGAACTCATGTTGAACAAAGACCAAATATTAAGTTATGCTATTGACAGTTAAGAGTGTGATCAATCAAAACCTATTCTTTTTTACAAATCTTTCCGTAAGGATTAGTAAATACGAGTTAAGAAAATTCACATGATTAACGTTAAATTGACACAATTTTGACCTCATTGAAATTCGAATGACGCTTAAATTAAGGGTAATTGGCGCAAAACGTCCCTATCTTTGAAGATATTTGCGCAAAACGTCCCAACCTTTCGTTTTTTGACACAAAAAGTCCCTACATTTCAATTTCTTTGCGCAAAACGTCCTTTTGATCAATTTTTAACATAAAATGACCATTATACCCTCTTATATAAATAAAACAAAAAAGAAAAGAAAAGAAAAATAAAGAATAAATTGCAATCTAGTCCAAAACATTTTAAAAAGTGCAAATCAATCCAAATAAATTATTAACTTTACACATTTAACCTAAAATAATTAAAAAGAAAGAGAAAAAA